>JACXGJ010002013.1:37205-72787 GCA_016801105.1 Esox niger
TTATCTAGAAGTGCATTGTATATTCTCATTATCTAGAAGTGCATTGTATATTCTCATTATCTAGAAGTGCATTGTATATTCTCATTATCTAGAAGTGCATTGTATATTCTCATTATCTAGAAGTGCATTGTATATTCTCATTATCTAGAAGTGCATTGTATATTCTCATTATCTAGAAGTGCATTGTATATTCCCATTATCTAGAAGTGCACACTCTTTCCCATAGGGGAAACCTTTTTGGTGCTTTTTTTGGTAGGTTTATCCTAGAAAACTACATAGGGTTTTGCAAAGAACCACCTATCTATTGTTCCAACTAGAATCCACAGTTAAGGGTTCTACCATGCACATTATGAGAAGTTCTTCCTAGAGCCCATTAGGTAGGAATGCTACAAATAAACCCAATCAATGAAAAAATGTTTCTAGAACTTTCTGTGAAGGGGTTTACCAGTAACAATTCCATTATTTGATAGTTCTTACTTGAACCACCTATAAAGTAGCATTTATAAAAAAAATAATCATCACTTTTTTAAAACTTTGCATACTTCACTTTGTTGGTAAGTATTGACATGATTTAATCAATCAAAAGAAAATATGTATTGGATATAAACCCATTTTTGTAGTTTCAAATTACATACTGTAATTCCCCACAGGCCACTTATCCAATAGATAACAAAAATTGACAATGAACTAATTAGCTTAGCCAGTTCAGTCAGGAAGCCTGAGTGGTAATTGGTCAGCAACGCATCAGCTGATGCCGGATCGCTCCTTTCACATGTCCACTTCCAAAGCTATTGTACACTGGCAAAGCTATTTCATTTCATAGTGCAAGGACGTTAATTTTTCTTTCATACGTGAATGACATTGATATAATATAGGTGATGACAACTTTCTTTTTCTTGAGTTTGTGGAAAGACAAGAGAATCATGGAAATCTCTTTGAATGTGCAAAGGGCTGTGGTCTATATTACTAAGAAAATCTTTCATGGATGCGTACGTTGAAATCCACCAGAAATAGTCGACTGTCCGGGATCTTTTGGATATAGTGTTTTTGGCGTACGTTTGTGACATACTTATCAACTTGCATACTGTACTTAACTGGCATACTACAGTATATATTTTCTATACTCTATTCCTGGTACAGAATGTCATTTGACAAATATACAATTTGGTCGGGAAATATTTGGACACTGACACAATGTGCTGGTACAACAAGAATGAACATAGCTGGCCAGGTAACAGTCATGGGAAGGGATACCGTTCATGTTAAAGGATGTTATATTCTCACTCTGGATTCTTTCCACCAAAAGCAAAGCTAGCTGGCTTGTGTTATGTTAACTTGGAATATTGGTCACCATCTAGATGTCATAGTGACAATTAGCCAATTAGTTCTTCTTAATGCCCCTGGGCTGCATAACGACAAGCCGGCGTGAGCGACCACAGCACTGGTGTTGAATCAAGATGCTTGCTGACAGCGAGCTGGTTCCCGCTGGGGAGCCAAAGATGTTTGTTGGGCATGTTGCCAGAGGTAGCTAACGTGGCCAACAATTTTCCTTTTAATACTCATTTCGGCTCAGATAGCAGCTTACAGTTCGTTGTGTACTATTGTTTGTACCCATCTGGATGTCAGTTGCACAAACTATTCTGCAGAGAGTTGCAGGGTCATTCACTCCCATCTCCTGCTGCACTGCTGTCTGCATTACCATAAGGGAAGTGACTAACTTTAGATTGGCCAATATCTGGGTGACACGATGTGTTAAGTTAATCCTGTTCTGTCAAATCCTCAAACATGTAACTAGCTTGACCAGCTATGTTTTGTACTTGAATATAATTGGTATTATTAGCAGCTATGTTTAGCTTGCGTCTAGGCTAGTGTTTAATTTCCAGGATGATCTTCTCTATTGTAATGTGTCCTGATGATGATCTTTTCTGTGCCAGTCAAAGTCAGGTGGCATGTGATAATGTAACAGGGAGAATCGCAAGGAACAGACATAGGTTGTCAGGACCCTTAAGGGCATTTATTAACAGAAGTAAAAGAGGAGAGGGGAAAATCACCTGGGATGGCTGTATCGTCCCTCGGGTGGCCTCACACAGGCAGTTTAGTAGGAATGGGTGCGGGCAGTCACAACATGGTCAACCTGGTCGTCCTCCATCTCCCGACTGTCTGCCTCCTCCTGAGTATCCCATATAGCTGCAGTATGAAGGGAGACTGGGATCACCGCCATGTCTCTTCAGCTTCATAAAATTTTTCAGCATTTCCCTCTGCCCAGAGCTGATCTGCTGGGGCCTCGATATATCCGCCCTTACTATATCCCGATTGGACACAACTGGGCAGGGGAGGGGTTGATCATGTTAGCTGTCCCTGGAATGTTACAGAATCAGACAGATTTTTTTCCCTTTATCGGGCATTGCTGCGATGTTGATTCACAAGAAGGAACATTTGTGCCACAGTATGTAATAGGATATACAAAGTAAGCTGCTTAAGGTAACGCAATACAGATACAATTCTGACTAAAGAGGTTGACCTGACCGTTATTGCCAAAGTGCTACAGTGGCTCTCAAAAGTATTCAGCCCCCTTTGAAATTTTCCACATTTTATAGTGTAACAAAAATAAATAAAAATGTACTTGTTGCCACTGATGAACAGGTGAAAAGTCAGTTTTGTTAAAAGTGAAAAAATTGGCAAATTGTTTGGAATTAATTAGAAATATAAAAAGAAAATTATTGATTGCATGAATGAGATGTGGTGCAACCAACTGTCTTTAAAAGTCCTGTAATTAGTTGAATGGAGTTCAACACCCTCCATACAGTGGAATGTCTGTAAGTCCCAAAGGCCAGTATAAAAAAACTATGTAATGAACCCATCTGGGAAAACCAATGTAGATCAATCGAAGAGCTGGATTTCTTAATGATTTATGTGCACGAACAACAGAAAATGAGCTTGTTTCATTGTTCGTAATGAAGTCAGGCCTCCGTTTGTAGGAATATCAGAGAGCACTTTGTTATACAAAGCAGATGAAGAAGTGCAAAAGGATTTTAATCTTGTTATTGGTGGAATAATCAAGCTCTTCTGCTAATGAGGTCTACATTTCAAAGCCGGTTTGTTGGGCCATTGTTAAAAATCAATGTCTACGACTTCAACGTCTCTGTTGGAATTGATATTTTAATAAAGAAATGTTTGCACCGTTCATTGATCTTTCACTTTAACTTGTAATGTATGTGTCCTATCCTCATAGTCTTTCCCCATCACTCACCGCTGCCACACAAGACCGAACAGGCCTCATGGCTTTTTACAGAGGCCTTTTTGTTGAGGATTCTTCAGACGTTTTTAAATGATGCCTCACTCCTGGCTAAAGTCCAGCTTAAGCTCTACAGCTAAGCCAGATGGGCAAAGCATGTACTACAGTTATCAAGTAGAGTGGGCCGCTATCGACGTGCCGATCATTAATCACCCCCTGCTGCTCACGTATTTTAATTAGGCTTAATCTTCACAACTTTGGATTATTTTAGAAGCCATCAAGACTAGTTTATTACAATGAAATGCCTTTCTTGCCAGAATGCTATGCAAGTTATTCACCGATATCCTGCATGCACACACATCCCAAGTATATTACTGTCACCAACAACAACTGACCACAGGGGCAAATGTGAGTTCGCCATTTGTCTCTCTCTACTCTAAAGTTGCAACCTATTACTTGGTTCAGATGTCAACGGTGTCTGCTCTCTTACACATAGCAATGTCATTGTCAATGCCAAAGGTGAGTACCACATGACACCATGATGCAACAAAATGTAATGTGAATCTAAAAAAAACGAAACACGCAGGACACCTTCTGCACGTACAGACATAATGATTAAGATTCATATCTATCCTATGCCATCATTAAACAAATAGCCACAACATTTTTTATGGCTTAACAAACTAATTTACACCGTATTGCCAGCTGGCGCTTCTTGGCCATCGCTTCGACTGCGCTCCAGCTCCACTGATGTTGCTCAAACTCAGACTGGAACGTTCTCTATGATGTCAGTGAACTACGAGAATGACCGGTGAATGTAAGACATCGGGTGGTGTCAGGCAGAGTAGGAACACAGGAGACACTGGTGACGAAGTCTGTTGCTCTGTGAGGACAGGCTGTGAGGGTCAATGGAGAGGGGGCATTCCTATCCCATCATGCTGCTCTGCATCAACTTCAAAGAAACAGGGGCTCACTAAAAAGTTGAAACTCCCAACAATATGCCATTAATGGAGGGCAATAGGAAGGCTTGCTATTGTCCAGTGGCATCAGTCACAGGCCAACTGTTCCTGACAAAGCTTTTCTGCTGCTCTTTTGTTAACAACAATTTAGTCTTGCTTTAATTAAAACCACTCTGCGGAACAATATTGTCTTCTAAGATAAGACGTATTGTGCTTCTGTAATGAAATTATCTTGGAAAACACAACTTTTGCCTTTAAACAAGCAATTATTTTGAGTTCTGCGATTAAAAAAGGGAACTTAGAGAAATGCGGAGTGCGTTAGGGCATGGTGCATTAAGGAGTAATGCTGACGTCAACTGCTAATGAGAATTGGGTGAGAATGTTTGCATATGTGTGCATGGACACAGGCGTGCATGGACACAGGCGTGCATGGACACAGGCGTGCATGGACACAGGCGTGCATGGACACAGGCGTGCATGGACACAGGCGTTTGTGTGAATGTAGTGTTAGTGTAGAATTTTACCACCTTGGTAGAGACAAATATCCCACTAAAGATGGTACTAAGGAAATTTGACCTTGTGTGGGGATTTTGCTGGCCCCCATTAGGATGATGCCCATTTCTGACTTTGGGGGTTAGGTTAATGGAAAAGGTTAGGGTTAGGGTTAGAATTGGAATTAACATTAGAGTTAAGGAGAGTAGGATTTTGATGGGGAATCATGTTTGAGCTACCACTAACAATTGTGAATAATAAAATGCATGCGTGCTTGAGTGTGCATCTTTCTGACTTAAGTATATTACAGGGACAAGAAGTCCTCAAACTCTGGCGTAAAAAGAAAAACGTAACAAATGTGTAGTGTGCGTCCGCGTGCGTAAGCGTGGACTATTCCCAGATATACGGCGCTGCTAAATAAATGCTAGAGGGGCATCGATGGCGCAGGATATGGTCCAACCCAATCTTCAGTCTGGACAATCTCTCCCTTTCTCCTGTAAATCTCATCCCTCTCTCCACTCCAGTGGCTCAGACCTTACAGCGAGCACATCCAATCCTCATGGATCCTGGGAGGTCAGAGGGAATGCCCACTGCCATCAGAGCAGCTAATCCTCTCACCCTCCTGAGGGGCTGCTGGAATACGTGGGTATTTATACTAAATCAACGGGAGCCTCTGGCCCACACGCCACAGATGTAGAATTTATAGTTCGGGAACATAGACATTGTTATTGGCATGCAGTTTGCCTCTAAGGTATGCGTGTCTAGCTCTGAAGTGTCACACAGAAACCAATCCTGTATCTGAAGCTGATTTTGTGACTCTGCACCTTGGCATACTAAATGTTTCAGGTGCGTCCTTATAATGTATGAGGCTTTGCTGTGATGTATCACGCATGCTGGTAACAAAGGACATGATTCTCCATTATGCTAATGATTCCTATTTAGAGTTTGGGATCATGACAGCAATATATTCAATGAAACTCCAGTGGGAGCAGAAAAAGCCTGCACCAGAATTGAAAATTTGTACTGAGGCGAGACAAGGATTCTGTGTTTAACTTTAACTTGAATTACCCAAGGGCCTGGTAACAGATTCTTGTCGCAATATGCTCTATGAGTTATTTAACTTTGAGCCAAAGACAGAAAGTGACTAAAGTTCAGTTGCTAATCCTAACATCAATCAGTGTATAGTAAGGGATAGTTGTTTTTAACGACTCAAAACCTTGGGAAACTATAAACAATTATTTAACTGTGGAGACGTAACTATAACTTTTCCAATAGCAATTTCCCTTTCTGCAGAATTTCCACTTCTGCGAACAACCAAGCACCCTGCATACAGAACTCTAGGCCACACTAATTTACTCACAGTGTGTCATGGCAGGAAGCTCTAAGAGGTACCATCCCAGACGGCACCAAGACTTGGGCACCAGTCAGTGTGTAGTGACACTGACTCGACCAGGCCTACTTTCCCTCGTCAATGGTCCCTATCCAACTCATTTGGAAGAACCATTTCCCCCCCATCTGTCAGGCCAAGGAAAGTCACTTGGCACAAATATTCAGGCGCTGAGTGACAGGCGCTTTCCACTGAGCAGGGATCAACATTCTTCTAACCTCCATTTGACCTCCCAAAAACCTCTTAACTCTGCCTTGTCACTGCAAAGTGGGCCATGGTCACACTCAGTATCACTTTTATTTTGCTCACCGCCATCTCGCCTAGTGCCAAAGTGGGTCCTTTTAAAAGACAGACTCAATCTTGCTACTGCTATGGAGACAAATCAAACTCAGCTATGTGGGCATATGGAATTTGTTATTATATTTGCAGGCTGCAAGGTGGTTCTATTAAGAGAAAAATCTAATGAGGCTAGACAAAAGGCCCAGTCAAGACCCCAAATTAGCTTTTGTTGTAACTTTTGTGGCTGGGTATAAATGTCAATCAATTACTTGTTCTGTACCAAAGAATCACCTAGGTTTAAACCAAGAGTAGAGGGATCTCCACATAACACTCCTAATATAGGCTTCACCGGTTTGCCTTATTTTGAGGGGTGGAAGAACACAGGATGAGATTCAGAGGCATTTTAAATGTTATTCCATGTGCCATCTTACCACAGAGAACGGATATCAAATCAAGTACAAACCATGAAATCAATCAATGAAAAGAAGCATTGCAGTTAGAGAAGGCATCGCTAACTTCACCTTTAACTCACCTTGATCCCATCAAGGTTACAGTTCCCTTAGCTAAACCTAAGACTTTCAAAACAACTCTGTTGCAGCATCAAACATCTGTCTGTTCCAACAACTTAACTTCCCTCTGACCTGCGCTTTTCCCTGGAGAAACATCTCAAACAAACGGAGCAAGAGTTAGAAATGGGGGAAGGGAAACATAGGGAGTCAGTCAAAATACTCAATTACTCAAAGCGTTTAGACTCCACAGTGAGCACCTGGGCCAAAGCATGCACAGCAGTTAAGGGCATTTGTCACACCTGTGACAAACACTGGGGAGTCGACACACTCACCCTTGTCATCTGCATGATTCCGGCTCTGCCTGTCACCGTGACACTCTCTCGCGTCAGATTTCATTTAGAAAGTGAATAGTGGTCGCTCCACTTGTTCTTGGATTTCCTTAGCAAATCTGGTCCCATTCATGTGCTGATACAGCCTGTACACCCTGGCAGTGACAGAAAGGAACAGGAGATTAGCGAACCATATCTAGGGACTGCATAATTAACCATAATCTTAGCTGTAATATTTTCTTTATCGCCCTGATCCTTGGCATTTCTGTGAAGCAGCGGTTTTGTAACTTGACGTGTGTCTGGCTGCAACATTTCAAGAGGAGGAAGCGAGAGAAAAAGCTAAATACAAAATGGATGAGGTTACACGTATCCTTTCACTGTAGTTCATTCTCCATAATTGTGCGAGAGCACATTACATTTTCACTGTGTTCCCAAGTGAAGTGATATTCCGCATTAGCCAGCCTTATAAATCATTACAACGTTAAGAGGACTGTGTCAACCCAGGGTCATACAGGTCCATTGTGCTTTCTTGCTCTTTCTTGACCTAGCTAATCAACTAAGACGTACATGGTATGGGGGTGCATTAGTGCACATGAAGGAACCATTAATGCTGAATGATAGATTCAGGTTTTTGGACATATGCTGCCATCCCGACAATGTCTTTCAGAGAAGTCCTTGCTTATTGAAATGAAAAACATGACAAAAGAGACCCCGAAGTGCTGAGCCGATGAAATCTTATATCAAGCAAGAATGGGAATACATTTAATTTTCGAAACTACAGCAATCGATTTGCTCAGTTCACAAATGCTTACAGGGTATTGTTAAATGTAGAAATGATGTCAAACAATAGTAAATATGCCCCTGTCCCAACTTTTTTGAAACATTTTGCTGGCATCAAATTCAAAATGGTCATGTATTTATCCAAAAAGGTTTAGGGATACAATACTTGCACATCATTGCATTCAGGATTTATTAGCATTTTTTCAGATAAGCGGGGGTTGTATTTCATGTAGTTAAATCCAGTAATGTTGACAATTTTTTTGTTTTACCTTTTAAGTTGCGGTTTTTGTTTTGTATTCAAAAGTACATGGTACCTTCTGTTCATTACATAGCGGAAGTATTTTTTTTTAATCACATACCACTGATAGAAATCTGCTTCAACGCCCCTCCCACCTGCAGTTACTGGGAAACTCGTCTATCTTCCCTGATTTGCAACGGAAATTATCTCAGTTACATCATTTTGTGAGTTAAATGCAACAAGAAAACATTTAGGAAATATCTATGAATATGGGCTCTAAATGCTTCAATTTGTTTGCCAGCATGATAAGTGTAGCTTTAGTTTATAATTGAGGCCATTAGCCAATCAGCATTTCTCAATGAGTTCAAGCCAAGTGAATGCATCTGTTATTTAAGACTTCAAATTCTGTTCATTTTCCAATTCCCTTTTGCTTTTGAATGCCGCATTAGGCTATCTACATTGCCTAAGCAAATTCATTTGAACATAATATATTTAAAAAATTTGGTGAAAAATAAAAGCATAATTATACCTGTGTATGTTAAAATTCATGTCAGATTTGAGTTGATGAATTGTGCTTTCAACTCTGTACTCAAAAACTAGGTCAAGTCTTTTGATCCGGGATCTTCACGGCTCCGTGTTCCAAATGCTCTATCTGGATTTTATTGTATATGGATTATGTAATTGTACAGGATTCTCCATTTAAGTAAAGTGTTTACCTGTTCTATTCCATCTATTTCTATTAATTTAATCCTTTCTGTATAGTGATCCACTTCTGGATATTAGGAGACATTACAGTGCATTGACGGGTTTCTGGCTTTAAGGTGGCTGGTTGTCACACTTACTCTCCTCTTTCATACCTCACAAGAGAGATGATCAAATTGCTCCCAAGCCAATCAATGATTGGCCAGACACACTCACTCCAAAGCATACCCAGTGCATGTACTGTTACTGTCTTCTGGTTGGTCAGCTAGCCTGACCCATGCTGTAACAAGTTTTGAGATGGTTTTAGGCAAATCCCTTTTGTTTTTCCTATGTATTGTTATCTATGTGAGGCCATGGACTGGATGGACTAGTGCCTTTGGGTTGTATACGAAGATATACTTATTCTAAAGACTGTTCTCTATTGTGTGTTTTTGTGTTGCTGTGTTGATTTAGTTCACCCACTCACAGTATTCCTTATATATTTGTACTCTACAATGACCTGCTATTTTCTTCCTTTTTAATATCCATCTTCATTTATGGTAGTGCATTACCATATAATGTCATTTACTGTCTTGCTTGCTTTTTTTAAATTGCAGTCACTTAGCAGAGGCTCATATCCAAGCAACTTACAGTCAGTCCATTCATCTTAAGATTCTGTTATTTAAAAAAGGAAGTACACTCCTAGCTTCAATAGCTGGCGTTCCTCCCTTTGGCTGAAGTAATTTAATGTTGCTGTTTCTTGTAAATGTCCATCAATGCCTTACATGGATTGGGAGGATTGATTGTCCACTTCTTTAAAGTTCTGCTTTAACAGTGTCATGATTTTCTTGCATGGATAGCTGGCTACAAGTGCCCCAACCGCACAGATTGAGATCTGGGAGGCCATTGCAAAAAGCAAACATTTTTGATTTTGTGCCCTTATATTGTCACGTGGCTTGTGTGTTTTAGATAATTGTCCTGTTTCAATATCCATGTTTGGTTAAGCTACAGCTATTTTGATAGATGACCTCAAACTATTATTTGGTTCAGTATGGAATTCATTTTTGGCCAGTTGGACAATCCTACGGTGGTAAAGCACCCCCAAACCATAATGTCTCTGCCTCCATGCTTTACTTTTGGTATGAGGTTCTTCTGTTTAAAGGCAATGTGTTGCTTGGCTTATCTTTCCAGAACAAAGTGTTCCAGTGGTTTTGATCTTTCCACTTCACCTCAGTTAAATGAGTTCAGGCCCAGAGAACGCAGTAGCATTCTAGAGTTTTAACTTGCATTTGTGGATGCAGCAGCATAGTGTTTTCAGTGTTCCTGTGCCCATACAATGATTTTCACTATAGAATCGTGCCTGTTTTTATGCAGCGCGACCTGAAGGACTGAAGATCAGACATCCAATATTGTTTTTTTCATCTTTGTCCCTTGAGTACAGAGATTTCTCTGGATTCTCTGATTCTTTAAAAAAAATTGTGCACTATTTGCCCACACAGTCTTTCAGAGTAGTGAACCCCTCCACATCTCTACTTCTGAAAGAATCATCCTCTCTACAATACATTTTTATAATCATGTTACTGACATGCTTCCAATTAACCTTGTTGCCCCTCAAGTTTTTCTTAATGTGTTGCTGACCTCAAATTCATCAAACTGGACATTTGTTTCAAGAAACAATAACATGTGCCAATTTCAACATTTGGTATATTGTCTTTGTACTATTTTCAATTAAATATGTTTTCATTGATTACCCCATCGTTGCATTCTGTTTTTATTTCCATTCTACAGTGTCCCAACTCAGTGCCCCAAAAGTCAGAGGTATGGGTTATAATTACATAAATGATCTCAAAGCTATAATTTCTGTGTGATTTGTTAAATCAATAAACATGGTTGGGATTTAGCTCCAATAGCCATGTGTTCAAATTTACAAAAGAAACAGGGTTTGTACTTTGGTGCTGCTTTTTCATATGGCTGTACTGTAAGTAGGTGGGAAAACCACCCAGCCTTCTCATAATAAATAAACCTTACCCAGTGCAATAGCTAACAGCAAACTCAGTATTACAAGACAGAAAAACTGAAATAGAAATTGCCTTACCAGTAGACTCAATAGGCTTAGCAATTGAGGTACACATGTCATCAACCTGTTTTTCAAAGTTGCTGAAGTAATCTGCCCCAAGAGAGAGGAAGGAGGAGGAGTCGGATTGAGGAGGCAAGGAGTTTCCAGAGGTTAGAAGACAAACTTGTCATTTGAACTATATTAATTCGTTTTAGTTTTCCTTTCACTCAGCTTCCTCCAGGACTGATCTTGGGGCTCACACTTAGGCACTCAGAGCAGGAGGGCAGATTTGGCCCAGGAAGAAAGGAGAGTCATAGGATGTAGAGGGAAGAAAAGAGGGAAGTATTTAGCAGATTGGGAGAGAGTAGCAGAGTAGAGGTGTCCTGAGTAATAGATGAGGCAGAACTAGGATTGGGATGGCCCATGAACATACTGGTAGGAGTTGGTAGGGTTTTGGAAAATCAGTACTAGGGAGACAAACCAGTGAAAAATGACCTGGTGGTTGCAATGATAAGCTGATAACAGGCTTAATAAAAATGAGTCTACCAGCATTACCTGCCATTTGAGTGGGAGGGGACTAGTCAGTGGAACAGGAGAGGAAGGAAAAAGGTGAAAAGAAATGTAAGGCAGATGTAGCAAGGTTGAAGTCTCCCAGAAATATTATTGGTGAGCTGTTGTCATGAGTTCATCAAGGTGTCAACTTAATTGAGGACGTATCCAAGGCCACCTGGAGGACAATACATGAATGACAAAAAGTATACAGTACTCAGCATGTCTTTTTTTCAGCAACACTCTTTTTTCTGGGTGCCAATACCAGTACCACATGTTGTTTAAATTTCCCATTGAAATCTTTTGGGAGTCTAACATTAACTGTTGATGCCTAGCAAAGTTGAGATTAGTTTGGGGTTTTAGAAATCAAATATGGTTGGGTTTAGAAATCAAAATTGGGGTCATCATGGGCGCTCCGACCAGTCTGCAGCTATGCAGCCCCATACACAGCAGGGTGTGAGGCATTGTGTGTTGTGACACATTCCTCCTGTAACCATCATTAAAATGTTCTTCTGTTGATTCAGACCAGACAGGATAGCCTTCATTGCCCTTTTCACCGAGTTGTGTCTTGTCCCTCCTTGGACCACTGTCAGTAGGTACTCACCACTGCTGACCGGGAGCACCCCACGAGCCTTGCTGTTCCCGAAATGCTCTGACCCAGTCCTCTGGCCATAACATTTCAGCCCTTGTCAAAGTTGCTCAGGTGTTAAATCCTGCCCATTTCTCCTGCATCTCCTGCATTTCTCCAACATAGCCCACTAGATTACTAACTCATTTTGGAAAAAGCCAAATATAAATTTATTTCATAACAAAATACTTTAGACACATAATGAATGCCTTTATTAAAAGAGAACATTACCAAAGTGGAGTAATTAGCATTGAATTCATCAAACCAAATTACATCATATTTTTATAAGAAAACATTTACAATGGTCCAATAGAGAGAAGTTTAACTAATAATCTATTTTCTTTGGCGAAAGAGAAACAAGGTTTGTGCCAATAAGAAAACCCAATATACAGCTTGAGTTTGACAACAGTTCTCTATATGGGTGCTCTACAACTTCTCATCCACCTAAACCCTGAGTTTTGAGATACTTTGGAGTGTCCTTGCAAAGTAGCAAAGAAAAAATGTAACCATTAAAATATATTTTTGAGGAATTCTGAAGAAACATTGAAAGATGTTATTAAAATCTTTTTCAGGTTTTTCAAAAGCGATCAACCAATGAGCAGTATTAAGTTCATGGCGACAAGAATATGCCTCTGGGATCAAAATGATCTTAGTTGTCAGTTCAGGGTTGAGCAATTTAATGTATTAATATTTATACTAAATAAAAAGCTTGATTAAAGAATATATATTTGTTTTTGTGAACTTAAATGCATTAGTGTTTGACATAGAGTTAGGTCTGGAAATATCTGGAATTTTCATAATTTTGCCTCAGTACCTCACCACAATGGATTTGAACTGAAACAACCAAGATGCAATTAATGTGCAGACTTTCAGCTATAAATCAAGGAGTTGAACAAAAATATTGCATGAAATATTTAGGAATTGCAACCGCACAGTCCCCTTATTTCTGGGGCTCAAATGTAAATGAACAAATTAAAAAAATGTAATACTTTGTCGAAAACCCTTTGCAGGCAATGACTTCAACAAAGGCTGGGTTTCCTCCTTTGTGATGCTTTGCCAGGCCTTCACTGCAGTCTTCAGTTTTTGTTTGTTTGTGAGTCTTTCTGCTTATAGTTTTGTCTTCAGCAAGGGAAATGCATTCTCATTCAGGTTGAGATCTGGTGATTGACTCCACCATTGCTGAATATTTAACGTCTTTGTCTTAAAAAACTCATGGCTTGCTTTCGCAGTTGGTTTTGGGTCAGTGTCCATCTGTAAAGTGAAGCACCGTCCAATCAATTTCACTGAATTTGGCTGAATCTGAGCAGACAATATAACCATATACTGTACACTTCAGAATTAATCTGGTTGCATCAACCTGTTTCACCTTATCAATAAACACTAGTCACCAAGTGCCATTGGAAGCCATGCATGCCCATGCCATCACACTGCCTCCACTGTGTTTTACAGATGATGTGGTATACTTCGGATCATGAGCCATTCCTAGCCTTCCCCATACTTTTTTCTTCCAATAATTCTGGTACAGGTTGATCTTAGTTCCATCTGTTCAGTATATGCTGTTCCAGAACTGGGGCTGGCTTTCTAGATGTATTTTGGCAAATGTCTAATCTAGTCTTTCTTTTCATGAAGCTTATGAATGGTTTGCACTTTGGGGTTTACCCTCTGTATTTGCTCTCGTGAGGTTTTCTGTGTTTGGTAGACTTGGATTAAGATATGCCTGGAGAGTGTCCTTTGCTTGGCTGGATTTTGTGAAGGGGTTTTTCTTTACCATGGAAAGGATCCTACGATCATCAACCACTCTTATCTTCCATTGACGTCCAGGCCTTTTTATGTTGAAGAGCTCACCAGTGCATTCTTTTTTTCTCAATGTACCATACTGTTGACTTGGCCACTCCTAATGTACCTGCTATCTCTCTGAGGAATTTCTTATTGCAGCCTAAGAGTGGCCTGTTTCACTGGCACTGAGAGATCCTTTGACCACACATTGTGTGTTCACAGCAACAGCTTCCAAATGTGAATGCCACAAATGGAATCAACTCCAGACCTTTTACCTGCTTAATTGATTAAAAAATATTAAAGGAATTGCCAACACAGGTCCATGAAACAGCTTTTGAATCAATTGTCTAATTTATTGAAGAGTTGTAATTCCTAAACCCTTCCTCCAATTTGGATGTGAATACCCTCAAAATATGCTGAGAGTGCATTTTAACCCCATATTCATTATTTAACTGTAACTTGAATACATTTTGGTAAACAACCAAAATAATAAAACTTGTGTCAGTGTCCAATTATTTCCAGACCAAACTGTATATGGTATTCATTTTAATGTCCATGTACAAAACCATGTGCAGTATGCAATGTATACCTATGTTTTCAGAACACCTATTAAAACCTCACATGGACTGCTCTCTTCAGTTGAAACCACATAACTTCGATGGGTTTTAAGTCAGGTGACTAAGAGGGTAGTAGGCTAATAAAAACATTTCTTTTCAAGTGCACTTTGGGTTATCGTCTTACTGGAAGATGCATTTATGGCCAAGTGTTAGCCTTCTAGCAAAGGAAGCCAGGTTCAAATAGATTGTAGTAGGGCTTACTGGATTAAGATTATGATACTACTGACCTTAAAAAAGGCTCATGACCAATGAAAGCAACCAACCACATTTGACAGTAGTCATTAAGTCATTTTCTGCTTATGCATTTTCCTTATGACGGCAATCCAACACTGGCTTAAACCTCATTAGCTTCAAAATGTTTTCAGACCCCTTTACTTTCTCCAGATTTTGTTGGGTTAAAAATGTAATATATAATAGGGGTTTTGCCATCAATCCACACACACTACCTGATAATGACAATCAAAAAGCAACCATTATATCCTTATTAATAGGCTCCACAATCTACATTTATCAGAGGATTGACTAGTTGGATTTATTAAAGGATTTGTCTGAAAGTGTACATTGTGTCAACTCTGAGGGCCAGTTTTCCCCTTGCTCAGGTAGTTTCTATGGGTGTCCCTCAAGATTTGCTGGTTTGCCGGTAACACCTCCATCCACATGTTCTACAGATTACATACTCTTATACAATTAGCCACTTGCTGAACATTGCCCACTGGCCATGTAGACATCCTTTCCCTCATGCCAGTCACATAGTCTTTAGGTTTCCCAATAAAAAGCTCCTTGAACCGTTAGATGTTATTTAACACTGTGCAATCCACTTTGTTACCTATGCCACATTCAACACTCAGTGTTGTGACCTTTTAGTCCTGGTTAATTTGCCCTCCCTTCACACTTGACACCAGACTCACTGGTACCAACTTATTTCTAATTCACTTTTAGATAAACGCTCCTTCCACCTTTGCTAATTTCTTTACATCTGATATTCTAATTGCAACCTGTGCTCCGGAAGATACATATTTGTTGTTATTCCTAAAGCATATTTTCATGTGGCTGAAATTGATCTGGCTGCTGATTCTCCTATTCCTATCCGCACAGGTATTACCTGGTCCCACTATATTTATTTTAATGTAACGTTTATTTGTTTTCGTTTTTATAAATGTTCTTTGTCTTCCATAGCTGATGTTGTTCTCTGTAGTGTTTGTCTTGCATTTTATGCCTTGCATTTTAAGCCAGGTTGTCCTCAAATGAATACTGGTTGTCAAGTGACTTACCTGGTTCAATTACTTCATTTGGCATGACCAGATCCGTATCCAACGAGCATAGGACTTCAGGCTGGAGTGAAGATTCATCATTAAACATGACAACTAAGTCTGTTAAACATGACAACTAAGTCTGTTAAAAGACATTAACAGACTTAGTTGTCATGTTTAATGATGAATCTTCACTCCAGCCTGAAGTCCTATGCTCGTTGGATACGGATCTGGTCATGCCAAATGAAGTAATTGAACCAGGTAAGTCACTTGACAACCAGTATTCATTTGAGTCCTTTATTGGACTAGCCAAAGCCCGGACTTGAACCCAAGTGAACATCTGTGGGGAGGCCTGAAGATCACAATTCACTGAGGCTTCACGCACAATCTGATAGAAGAACAGATCTTCCTGGTAGATTCATTGGATCAAATCCAGGTGTGCAAAGCTGGTAGAGGCATTGAAGTGGTGATCGCTGCCAAATTCTCTACTACAAAGTACTGAATAAATGGTCTGTTGATGTTGTTTATTATTTTTTTAATTGGCAAGGATAATGTGGATTTGCTTAGTCATTATGTGGGTAATGTGTGTAGATTTTATGGCAAATAATACATGTAATAATTAATGAATTAAGTATATAAAAAAACAACCAACTGTGAAGAAAGTGAAGGGGTCTGAATACATTCTGAAGCCAATGTTCCATCATCTGTATCCTCTTGCCTTACGTTCTCTCTGCCATCTATCTTATCCTAACAGAATATAGAGCTGATGGAACATATTGCCGAGGGGAAAACCGGGCACAGCGAAAATATGGTTGAGGGAACATAGGGTTGAGGGGTTACACAGGGCTTCTCGGAGAAGACCAACATTGGTGCGTGTCCAAATGTATCTACATTCATGTCATCCGACCAAAGCGTCGTCTCCAATTCAAATGGCAGTGCAATTTAACAAACCCCTTGGGTTTACATGTATTGCACGGCGGAAGAACTCACTACCCGTGTAATGACCTACTGAGGGAAGATCATGCCTTGTATTCACACAGGACAGTGATAGTAGGCTACTCCGTAAAAAGCTCAACACGCGGAGCGTATTTTGTGGTAACTGAAATTCAAAGGCGCATAGCCATCTACATCCATTTATCTCTCACGCGCGCAATTCTGTACTTCAGTGGATCTGTTCTATGTTTATAAGGGAGACGACGCAAAATCTTCATACTACCGGCTTGTTTAACATAAAGACATGAGACGTGGAGGGGTGCGATAAGTTTCCGCATAATACAAGTAGTGGTCAGCAAGTACAGTGAGGAAAGTGCTCGCCTGAGGTAAAGAGGACAGAGGTGGGACATTGGACTGGGCGTGTCTGCCCCTGCAAGTTCAGAGTTGGGATTACGTCTGTCACCTTACCCGCTCCCTTACCTTGGGTGATACACAGAAGCCCTTTGGGCGAATAGTTAGGTAGACTAAATCATTCACATTCACGCAGTAATTTGTGATTTGCCTTGTTGGCCTTCCAACATTGACATGAATAGGATATAAAGCGACAGCGCTCAATTTCCTTATTAGGACATTCCTTCACTTGATAGGCTATTGCTTTATTTTGACTGGATGGATTAACAAACAGTGGTGGGTTTGTAGGTGGTTGTAAGAGTAGGAAACCTTCGTGGATTTTGGAGCACAGCGACATGACTGTACCTTGTATTTTGGACAAAGTTCAAGGTTACCGCATCATTTTTCCCCAAATGCATTTGTGATTGTCTTTGGATAATAGTCCCGTTATTTCTATTCAATGGAATGTGTTTCTGACTATTGTATGATTTCTTCGATCGATTTGGGAAAGGAGAACACATTTCTAAAGAACCTCGTAGCACGGGATAACATGTATTAATGCGATCAGCTTGTTAGTCAAGGACATCGTGATTCAGCTTGTTCGTCAGTGCGACGGAGGTGAAGAGGCATTGCCGCCCAACACAGTGGAAAACAAACAGGTTGAAGACCTCCCTGAGTGGCATTCGAGCATTTAAATTATATGTAGCTTTGTTATTCCTGTGTGCTTGATTTCCTGACCCGTGGCCAGTGTGCGTCCAGTGAGTTTGCAAGACCTCTTGTCTGGGTGTGCGTCTTTTCGCGCTCAGCCATTTCCCTGCGCTGCCCACTCAGTATTGAGTTCCTGACTGGCGCTGCTACGGAGCAACCCCTCCGCCCGTCGCCTCGGTTTCACCGTGGGCACTAGCGGATTCCTCGGTGTGAGGACAGGAGCGCAAAGTTTGACACTGGTCGCTAGTCATCGGGCGTTCTAGAGCTGCGTCTATTGCCTTTGTGTGACTGGAGAGGTCTGAAACCGACGAAGGTAGGCTAATTGATAACGTGTAAATCATGTTTTACGTATGTTCGGAAATTAGATTTCTGCGACTTGATAGATAATTTCTCATCAGAAAAAACCGTAGTCTGCAGCATACTTATAAGTTGAAGACCGAACAAATGATAATAGCCTGGAAGGCTATGGTTGTGCCAAAGTATGCAATTTAAGCTTTAAAATAATTGAATTATATATTTTGCCCAAATGAGAAGGTATGTTTTACATTCGAGGAAATAATGCAGGAGCAAGTGTATTTCTGTTTTATATTGCTGATTTATATTATCGTATAACATATTTAATGCATTCTCAATAATGAAGAGGCATGCGTGAAAAGCTGTAACATGTTTAGGTGGTGTCACTTACTAAATGTGCTTAGTGGTAGTTAGAGCTGCTTTCTGACTGTCTTGATGGCATTCGAATGATTTAAGGGCGAAAGAGACAGCAAGGAGAGTGGCAGATAACGTAGGCTACACAGAAATCAGAACTAGCACTGGTTTCTCTGACCGACGTGGGTAGATGGATTTTTCAGCACCATGGACAGGGAAATCACTGGACGAACGGCATGATTCTCCAATACAAAGGACAGCTGCCGAAAACATATCCTTTAAACTTCCCAGTTATGGTGTCGCTGGGCGCTGACCTGATGTATTGCTTTTACGCAGCAGCATGATCAAATGAATAGTAATGTATGTATGGTTTATCTGATTCACAACCTAACGAGAGATACCATTCGACTCAGGCGACGTGCATCGATAACGTTCCTGTGGAGGATTACAAGGTGTTCTACTTTATCACTGGCACGTCACACCCACACAGTCATTCTCACTCGAAAATAGACGGTCTCTCTCTCTCTCTTTCACACACACACACACACACACACACACACACACACCGCCTAGTAATATACTCTCAAAGTACTTATGTTCTTATCTACAATGTAATTAAAACACAATCTAAGTCACTAATCTTTATGCATCAGTGATTGGGGTGTCTTTCTGTTTGAAGGTCATATCTGACACAAATCTGATAGCCTTTCAAAAATGATGACAGGTCTGAAACGTGCGCAGATTATCATTTTGGTCCGCATTGTGGCAGCCTGGTCTCTAGACCAGCCAGCACCTATGGTGGCATATTATGGTGCCAAACAGGGACTGATGTATATGCATGGTTGGTGCAGACAAAAGGGATTGGTCCTGCTACCCCAGGGCTGCCTGTTGTCCCCACATACAGCAGGCAGTCCGTCACCAGGATGAGGAGTAGAACAGAATGGACCATTACCGTTGAAGAGACAACCGCAGGTTTACATATCCACTTTTGTTTTTCTTTATTCCCTCCCCATTTCAGACCACCCCTCCCCAGCTCAGCTCGACAGCGGCTCATGCCCTTGGCTCTTCCACGGTTTGCTAAGTGAGAGCTGTGCAGTCCTGTTGTGTCTGTTAACATTTGAGAAAACTGTGGCGTTTGGAGAAAGTGAGCAGAGACCTGACAGGGCCCTGGTTTTGTGTTTTATGAGACAGGATGTATTGGATCAGCTCCACTGCTAAAGCCTGCTTGATCCACATAGTCTGACATCCGGCAGACAGCCTTGTCCATGGACTACCCCATTTAACTCCACCTATAGTCTAGTCACACGCCGGTATAGAACCAGAGACTTGTAGGTTTAGCTTGTGTTTTCTTCATGGTGCAGGTGCATTGTCATGAGTTACCTGTGAGTATATGTCAAGTGTATCTGTGTTGGTGGGGTGAATCTGTTGTAGATTTTGCCTCTTTGTGGCCATCATGGCTTGTCAAATGCAATACATACAGTCACAGCTCAAATGGGATACAACACACATGCAGTCGCAGCTCAAAGGAGATACAACACACATGCAGTTGCAGCTCAAATTAGATACAACACACATGCAGTTGTAGCTCAACGGAGATACAACACACATGCAGTTGCAGCTCATAGGAGATACAACACACATGCAGTCGTAGCTCAACGGAGATACAACACACATGCAGTTGTAGCTCAACGGAGATACAACACACATGCAGTTGCAGCTCATAGGAGATACAACACACATGCAGTCGTAGCTCAACGGAGATACAACACACATGCAGTTGCAGCTCATAGGAGATACAACACACATGCAGTCGTAGCTCAACGGAGATACAACACACATGCAGTTGCAGCTCATAGGAGATACAACACACATGCAGTCGTAGCTCAAAGAAGTTTCTACTTCACCTCACACTTCCCTTATTTCCATCAAAGATGAAGGCTAGGTACAGGTTAAAAAAAACTGTTCTGAACAACGTTGCATGGAAATACACCCTGAAATAGTCACAGATTTCTGTCTCCTCCCTGCTTTCAGGGAATGTAAATAGTGCCCTCTGATTCAACTCTTACAAAGAGTGGACCCATTCTGAGGCACTATATAGATCTAAAAGGACTTACAAGGTGAGGAATGAATTAAATGCAGGCTGTTTCAAACCAACGTTGCACCATAAGGCATTATGAGGAATACGTCTTAAGCTTTCAGAGAGACCATGGATAAATGGCACCCAATTATCTCGATCACCGTTGTGTGAACAGTGGGATGTTTGCTGTCACCATTAAGATAAAAATAGACTGTGTGGACCGAAATTCTGCAGCATTGCAGCTGCAACCTAAACCATTTTGGTTCATTTGGCTGGAGTTTGTTTCGTTGTTTGGTGCTGGAGTAATCCTGGGTTTGGACAGTTCTTGGGAAAGTTAACAGTCTTTAGAACACTCAGTAATAAGGATGAAGAACTTTTCAGTTATTTTCTCTGGTGTTTGTTCTTTGCAACGTGTTGGAAGCTATGTTTCTTCAAATGGACAATGGGAAAGAAACGGTGGCTGAATCTCCTAAGAACCCCTATCTAACATTTCTGGGGAAGGGGTTGTGTTTTGATCCTGGTTAATAATGACTGAGTTCATTTTGTGTGATACATTGTGTGTGGACTTAAGGGCCAAACGAATAGTCTAAAATATATAAACTTTGAATATACCGGTCCAGGCAAAACTAACTAGCACAAGATATTTTGAAGATGGCAGCCGATCAGAAGACTGGAGGTAAGGTTTACGAGGCTTTAAGGTCATTATTTCTGACCATCTGTTGGAATTGTCATTCATATTCATATTGTCTGTTTGGTACACAGAACCAGTTTTTTTCTTGAATATCTAAGTCTATTATGTACTCAAATATGTGTTTACATAAAGTCTGGGTTGGTCCCTAGATGAGAGAGCAGATGCTGCTAAAAGGGGTGAGGCCCAGTAGTGGGCACTTGTTCCTCTGGTCTAAACATGAAAACCCAACAACTCAGGGCCGAGAAAGGGTTGGTGCGATGCGTTAGCTGCTGTCTATAAGACAACAGTAAATGGGTTTCCTAGCTCTTTGATCAGTGAAGATTCCATTGCAGTTATTGTGAAAGTAGGAGTGTTAACCCCTGTTCCCTGACTACATGGCAACCTCACACCCAGCTTCCAATTAGCTCATTCCTCCCTCGTAACACTTTTCTCCCCCCTCTCTGCTGTAGTACAAATGTAAATGCATGTAGGTATGTATGTACCTATTCCAATCTTGGGATCTGCACAGGCTCTTGAGAAGCTCAATCAATCCTGACTGAAGCTACAGTACAAAATGCTCAGTGTTCAACCTCAACATGCATTGATAATAACCAATAATAATATCTAGATCCTTGCCGCAATCTTTTGCTACACTGAAAAATGTAATGGTCCTCCTGAAACATAAGTTCATCCTGAAACATTGAAGGTTCTTAACTGACCTAATGAGCAAATGTGAACATTTTGTTGTGGAATTCCTGGGGTTCCTTGAGCATATCCAGGGTTCCCAGGGTCCCCACTCATGTTGAGTGTTGGCAGGAAAAGGTTGCATTTTATGTCTAGTTAGCATGAAAGCTTTATCACGTGACCATACACAACTTGATTCATTAATTAGTTATGATGTGTGTGTGGGGTTAATTCACTGGAAATACCAATACAGAGGGAATCATTCTGTAGAGAGGGACTGTGAGATTTCTTTTCATAGAATGCTTGTTCAGTAAATTAATGATTGCCAAGTGTGTGATAGAGATTAGAGATGTACTCTTTAATGGGAATACATGATAATTGAATTATACAAACATAAATTGTTACTTTTAGATATTCAGGATATCCTTAGCTATGGCTTGAAAGTCTGTCTGTGGAACCATTGGGATTGAACTGTTGGTCCATCCGGTATACAGACCTGACGATTTCAGCTTACATGACGATTTCAGCTGCCACTTTGCTGACCCCCCCGTTTGTCCCTGTAGTTGTCCATCTGCTTATGCCTCTGATCTGGACTTGGTTTAAATAGACTCTGTTCTTAGCCCACATGCATTGAACTATTAAAATTTGGACTCTTAATATGTTCACCTGGCACAGCCAGAAGAGGACTGGTCACCCTTTGGAGACTGGTTCCCCTCTAGGTTTCTTCCTAAATTTTGGCCCTCTTAGGGAGTTTTTCCTAGCCACTGAATTTCATCACTATTGTTGTTTGCTCCCTGGGGTTTAAGGCCGGGTGTTTTGTGAAAGCACTTTGTGACAACTGCTGATGTAAAAAGGGCTTTATAAAATAAATTTGATTGATTGATTGATTGGTCTCTGTGTGAGCGATGGCAAATGGCCATCACAACCACAGAGTCGGTCCTAATTTATCCATCTGATGAACGTTTTTTTTAAACTGTGCAGCAAAGCCTTCCTAGCCTAAGTTCTGAGCTAGCTGCTGGCTGACCCTCATCATTCTCCTCAACATCACTGAGCATGGCTACCAAGCTCTGCCCTTCCCTACTATTTCCACTGTCCTCAACGTCCGCCTTGTCTTTCCCTTTTCTCCTCTCATTGACTGTAGATTGATGACTTTGGTCTTATCCTATACAAAGAAATGGTCAGGAAAGCTTTCAACATTACATATTATTTTCTTCAGAAAATATTTGTTCTGGTTGTACTGACAAAACTCCAATTTCCCATGTTTGTTACTACCCTAAAACCGCCATAAATTGTTGTTTGTTTAAAGCGGGACAAAGCTTCTCTTTTTTTAAACTGCATTCCACTGTGCTACAATACGCACACATCCTCTCACGTACCGCAGGTTACGACCCACATTAGTCAGTGCCTGCAGGCGACAAGCTTAGTTTTATGGATTTCAAACTAGACCATGGTTGACATCATTACAG
Source organism: Esox niger (assembly GCA_016801105.1). Classification (NCBI taxonomy): domain Eukaryota; kingdom Metazoa; phylum Chordata; class Actinopteri; order Esociformes; family Esocidae; genus Esox; species Esox niger. The sequence goes on from JACXGJ010002013.1 coordinate 60,547, forward strand.
GAAATAATGTTGTTGTCTCCATAACAAGGCTGCGTGCGCAATGATATGAGCTGGCAACGGTGGTAAGAGCCCGCTCAGTAAATGTCTTTCTAAGGATGAAATACAGTGGCTTGTTGGCCACCCCTGGTCAGAGGAGAGACTCATTGGTGAAATCATAACAATAACACTGTCGTTGCTGGCATTGTACATCAGAGCGTAGATTGTAATCAGCGAGTAGAAAATACTCTGTGTTGAGATGAGAGGTCATGATTACCTTCCCCTCAAGCACATAAATCTCTCCAGTGGGCGCAACCCGGCGAATCATATTTCCACCGGAGGCAATAGAGGTGTCTAAGATCTGCAAAGAGGAGATTGAAGTGGGGTATAATACCTCTTTGTTGTTTTCCCTTATTGCCAGCTAACAGGCTTTTTATCCATTAGAAATGATTAATAAACAGTATTGTGATGCCCTCGTTATCCAGTCTGGTCACTAACATGCTTACATACATGGAAACGCAGTGTCAGCTCCCTGCTGGTTTGTAAGTGAAACCGTAACGTGCCTTTCAATCTTAAATGCTTGTGTCTTTACTCAGTAAATTGATCAGGGATCGTGATGTGAAATCAATACAACATGTTCCACTTATCACGTAGATGTGTTATATTTAAGATTTTCTTATGTCATTGCGTCTATGACTGGAGGTTCATACAGTTGACCAGGGTGTGTACTGTTAGCAATGAGCATGCCTCTCCCCCTTGTGTATCAGCCATATACTGGTGGCGTCCCAATGCAGCGCGTCTTTTCAAGCAGAGCGCTCCTACCAGTTTTACTTAAACATCTTCTGAAAAAAATGTAATTGGTAATTGTGATTGGAAATGTGATTGGTTAAAGCGAATACCCAATCAAAATGAAGAGGAGGCTGTGCAACATTAGATCAAATATAGGTCGTAATCAAATAATGCTCATTATAAAACCAGGCAAACTTACTCTTTCACAGACGTTAGCCGGAATTGCGCGCTTTTTGATGTGAAGTGTTCACGAGCGTCGCCACCTCTCTATTTCAATCGGGTGTTCGTCTGCACCAATCGCACTTCTGTATGCCCTCAGAAGATGTTTGAATAAGTTAAACTGGCATGTGCACTCAGAACCAGGTTAATGGCAGAGGAAACAAATGGTCACTGTGGCCCGAGCAGGGCCTTATCTGGGGTGTCAGCCTTTATCGGGCTGGTGGGTGGATGATGAGGCCCTGATAGGGTTCTGTGGACGATTGATGCCTGCGTCCTCAAGCGCCTCCATTTGTCACCACGCCTTCAGCAGATAAAGGCTGACGGTCTGACGGTAGTCCCACTATTACCACAGGACGTGGACAGATTGCGGCCTTGGGTAATGAATTACCAGCAACCCGATTTTCTTGTTTTAATCTGTCCACCGTGAGAGCCTGCATGATGGGTGCTCCTCCAGCGACCCTCACCCCGCTTCAGCACCCTGTCATGGCCACGATCTGCTGCTGTCACAGGCCAGGGTCTAGAACAGGGATTTTCAAACCACTATTCGCGGACACCCTGTGATTTTGACTACATCCGGCTAGCATAGGTGATTGAACTTGTCGTGTTATCTGCAAGCCCTTGATTTATGAAGAGGGTGTGCCTCAAGGGTTCCTTATATTTGTGTGTGTGGGTCTGGGAAGGAATCTCTTTTTTAGAGATAGTTAACATTTTCTCTCTGTCAGATCAAGCATCCACAAATCCAGGTGCTTAGCCGATATGTGCGTTTCTGTAAAAGGACGTTGAGTGATCATCTATGCATCCTATGATCATGATGCAGCCTATGAAAGATTTACCTGAACTCCAGTGAGGGCAATCTTCAAGTAACACTAATCAAGATCAATTGTCTATGCCAAACAGTCGTACAGCCTGTTCTCATCACTTGTAATTATTAGGCATATTCCAAGTTAATGATCGCTTCTCACAAATGTATTAATTTAGTTGCCTAAAGAGAGAACCATGCTGAATCAGTCCTGCATGTTCATCACAGGCATTATGACTAATTTGTATTTTACCATTACCAAAGAACCAACAAAAACGTTGCAGTTCTATTCACATGTAAAACATGACAAATCCTTCACAGTGTTGAGGGCCCATTTTGAATGTCTACCTTGGTGTTTGCTGTTATTAAACATTTAAAATGTTCCTGAGCCAATAGGAGGTGTGTAGGCATATGTTGCATTAGTGATCGGCGTATTCAACGGGCTATGGATGTCAGTATCCAGACTTCGTGCAAGCCTTTGTTGAAAAATAATGTAATTATAACCAAGGAAATGCACTCTCACTGACAAAAATAGCACTACGCCCTTGGTCCCAGAGGAGAGGATTCAAACCCACTGGTCTAGACTAGGCATTGACTGCAGGGGCATTACACAGAGATGCCTAATGCTGCGATGTAGTGTCAGCCTGAGACTCTAGCTAGGCCAAATTGACTCCTTTTTCAATCAATGGCTTTCATCAACTTGGACCTGTGAAACCAAAGAGGTCCCCTGCATCCGCTGTTGACATTAGAAGATAGCCGCCTGATTACACCCCCACAGCCTTACCACATCACAGGGTTTTACTCTGGAATGGATGGCCGCCGAGAATGTTTGGAACCATGGCCAGGATTTGACATTCTGCTGTGAGCACAGCGTTTCGTTCTAAGCATGAATGTGAGTGTCCCAGTGAGGGCGGAGTGCCGTGATCCTGTGTGCAACTATAGTCTCTGGTCTAGATAAGAGTAGCCGAAGTCCGGGTGGAGACGGGATTGATACATCATGAAGTTTTAATTAGCCGGTTCATGAGCACTTTGGCCCAGTCACATACACAGATTCTGCTGCGTATTCGTTTAAGTCAGTAAAATAATTCTGCAGTAAGAGGAAATATGAATTGCTTTTTGGTTTGGAATCAGTGGCGTTTGTCTGGAGGGGCTGATATGTTGATCCTTGGTTTATAATGTAAACACTACACGGCCGTGACAGCGGATGAACATATTTTGACATGGCATCTGTGTGAACAGACGTCTGGCCACAGCCTCATTTCAGTTGGATCAAGATGTGACCATGCAACTGGAATTCTGACTGTTGCATTTCTCCTGTGTGGTTGTGTCTGAAAATGTATTTAGTTTGTCAGCTACTGTAAGTAACCAACGATTATAAACTCGTTTTTAATACCGAATCGTTTTTTATACTTCACCACTGTATTGCAACAACCTTGGCATTGAAAGGAACACGTCTTGCTTTTTTAGCTGCTTCTTTGGACTGTAAGAACTAGACCTCATGGTTCTTTGTACAAATTGATGCATAATAGTAAATGGATATCTCCCTTTTTCCACTTTCGTCACGAAATTCTCATCACATTTGAATTGAATGTTAGTAGCAATCACATCATCCTAGCTTTGCTTCAGGGTGTCATAGTCTTCCTGCATGTGTTGGAATGCAGTTTTCAATCTAATCTCAGTGACAAAGGATTGTAGCGGCATATCCATTGCTCACCCGTGCTTCAATATCCAAAGGCACAATGCACTCAAATAGCTTGAGATGGAGGACGAGGGAGAGAGAGACTGAGGATTTGGAGCTTCTCGCTCAGATCTCTGAAACCATTAATTTTCTTACTTCACTTTGTCAGCACTTTGATATGACCTGCAGGCTTTCAAGTGCTAATCACTAATTTATGTCTCTACCTCTGGACATGCGACAAGGGCTGATATCGCTCCATTCTTGAGATTCTCAGATCCAATACAAGAGGATAAAGAGGATTGGATGAGATGATGGGAGATTCCTTGCCAAAGCTCTGGGTTTTGTGGCTTTAAAGCGTAAATTATGTTTTATACCAAACCCTCATACACAAAAACATGTTATCTTATTCACATCTTGCAGACCTGCACAAAAACCTTTTTTCCAAAATAATGTGACTAGTATGAAATCATCATTGATTTAATACCTACTAAATCAATTTACTCTTTTGGCTAATTACTGTGGATAATTTGATTACCCCTCAGAACAGTGGACCAGTGAAATAGGCCCACGATAATTAAAATCGGCTTTTTATAGATCCGCTAGTTTAATGAAAAAGATTACCTGAATAAAGACAGGCACACACATACATGCACCTTCTTCTATATGTCCCTTTATCTCATTAACCTCTATGTAACCTATGGCATTCTCTTGTCCCTATATTTCTAATAGGACCAAAGTGTTATCCATGTCTCAGAGAATAAAAACTAGCCAGTGAATATGAGCCTTTTGAGTGTTGAGAGCTGCATCCCTCTTGAAATACTACACTTTACGTATTCCCCATGAAAGGTATCCTCATGAATTTTTCAAAAGAGGGCTCTGCAATGCATTGTGGGTTGAGTGCTCTAGGGAGAGAATAATGGTGGCTCAGCAAATTTACTTCAACCATTAATTGCTTCAATTGATCATCTGATCAATACCTCATGGCGAATATATTTTACTTGGGAACCTCACACTCCTGTATTCTCGTGCTCCGCATCTTCACAGCGTAGCCTCACGTTCCCCATGTCACAAACAAGCGTGATATAAGCAGACATGTCTCTGTAGATTGATGCAGTAACTACTTTCACGTGAGTAGATAACAGACATCAGTGTGGGGCGTATGGCTGTGGAGGCACGCGTGGGGTGGGGGGGGGTCAATAAGGGGAATCAATCAGATGGTAGATTGAGTCACATGTCTTCTACTCTTAATTGCATGTCTCTAATTCACTAGGACACATCTAATGGGGATTTAAGTCATCCAGCATTTACTATGGATGTGCATTGGAGTACATTCCATCGACGTTCCTGGGGTATTTATCCTGGAGCCAAACTGACAATACGTTTCTCACTGAATGTATATTGGTGAAGCCTGAATCCAGAATATCAGCAGGTCTGGTCGCGTTGAAACAGCATGAGAGCATCTCTGGGTTTACAATGCAGCACTGGCAGATACGATGTAGGCCTCTGTTTAGACGGAGGCAAGGTCAAGATAATACATTTGTGTTGCTCTTATCCCAAAGACCACAGATTGATTTCTGATGTCTCAACCGAAGATTTTTTCTGCTGCATCACTGGTCTCCAATTGTTTACGTAGCTCAGGAAAAGACTGATTGAAAACCTGCTTATAGAAAGTAAAGTAAAGGATGGAGAAAACCACCAGGACTAGTCTATAAACCATTAGAAGGGAAATGAGAGATTGGTTGCGAGAGGAGTAAACAACTTAACATTCGATCTACTCTTGCAAATTGCTAAACTGCCTGCCAAAGCTATCCCCCTTTAGTCAAACATTTCCATACACCTCCCCCCCGACACAACCTCCTCCCCCCAGCTCTAAAAGACTCACTTCCCACATAGCCTCAAATGAAAACAACCCTAGTGGCCTGCATTGTCATGGCTACAATTCAGTTCTCACTGAGCTTCCAGTGTGGAATTTCAGAGGGGGGCCAATTGGAATAAAACCTCAATACCTTTTCAAGTCCCCCACAGTCCTTCTCCATTTATCCCTTCTACTTTATCCTTTCTACTTTTTCTCTCCATCTCTTTTTTTTATGCGACTCATTCTCTTTCACCATATCCCCCCATCACAGGAAGGCTCCCACTTTTGTTTCCCTTTCAAGACGTAAATGACACATTCAATCAGATTACTTAGAGACTGAATAATATTGCTGGCTGACAGGTGGCGTTTTCTCTTTTTGTCTTTCATCTTCCCTTGTTTGGTTTCATTGTTCCTCATGTCAAATCTGTCAACACTCCCATCCTCTCTTTCTCCCAACCCTGTTGCCATCAGATGCTAAACTGTAGTGAGAGTCAGATGACTCCGGTGCAACGACACACAAGTCAACCAGCACAGAGACACTTTATATTCATGTGAGCTAATAAATAGCATAGGAAAGATGGGAAGAAAGAGAGAGAAAGGCTGACAAATTGGTATCAGTTTGCCCCACAGGAAGGGAAGCCAAGCAGTTTTAAGCTGATCTGTGTCAGGCATGTGGTAGACTGCACAAAATGAAGCTGAGATACATGCTGTGGTGTTTAATGGTGCGGTATGATAGTCCTGCATACTGTATGATGGTCCACAATACTCTGTGATGGTCCTGTATACTGTATGATGGTCCTGTACACTGTATGATGGTCCACAATACTCTATGATGGTCCTGTATACTGTATTATGGTCCACAAAACTCTATGATGGTCCAGTATGATGATGGTCCTCAAATCTGTAAAATGGTCTGCAATACTGAATGATGGCCCTGCATACTGAATGATGGTCCTTTATACTGTATTATGGTCATGTATATTGTATGATGGTCCTGTATATTGTATGATGTTCCTCTATACTGTATAGTGGTCCTATATACTGTATTATGGTCATCTATACTGTATGATGGTCCTTTCTAATATGTTGTGAAGGACAGAAAGCAGGAGTAGGCTAACCTAGTTTCGGTGTTTTCTTTTTTGAGCTCACCTTGTTTTCAGTTCAGGGTCCTAAAAGGAATCTTCTAAATGATGCTCTCTCTCAAGGTGACATGACTTTGGCTTTAGAGAGGTACTGTAGTAACTGATTTGGTTGGTCTAATTTCAGCAAGCCTTCCGGAAGACATAGTATATTTCTGTGGCTTTTTCTTCCTCTTGGGATTGGCTGAGAAATCGCTTAACTGCAAGTAATCCCACACGCTGCTCATGTTATTTGGCATGCATAGGACTTTGAGTCTGTGTGTAATGAAACGGGCCCTTTATACCAATCAGATATGGCAGTGGCTCTGCTGATAAGACTGAGGTCATTACTTGCAATGGATTTTCTGCCCTACGAAGTGGATTTTATCCAAGCTCAGGGACACCTTCCTACTCATTTATGGTGACAAATGCACCGCTGCACGCCAACTTGGCATGTGCCAGTTCCAGACATTCAAAAGACCAGCTTACCAGACAATTCTGTTTTCTGTCGCTTTAAAAGAATTGATGGAAAATCACCACAATATCAATCCGATACACCTCTGTAGTCTTGATTTTACATCCATGCACCGTCTGTCTTCTACAGAAAGTGGAGCGTTTCATTCCCCTCCAATAAATGCATCTCTTACAGCACCTCCATGCATGTAGAGATTGAAAGAGCTGAACAGACTTAGTGGCAAGGTGACAAGAGTTCATTAATAAAAGTGATGTTGTTCTGCCAAAAATCCCCAATACATACATACATACATACATACATACATACATACATACATACATACATACATACATACATACATACATACATACATACATACATCAATTTATTCAAAAAATGCTTTTGCTCATACAATCATTCAGTTGTTTATACTTTGATTTAGATGGATTACTTTTGAATGTATCATTATTTTTGCTTATTTTCAGTGTCATGTAATCAGGACACCAGTAATGAGGCAAATAGCAGTAAAAGCAATAAGGTAAAAAGCAAGAATAAGCAAAGCGTTGGGTCTACTGTGACAGTGATAAATTAAGCAATTGTAGTGCTAAGAAATTAGTTGTTGCAAACTCCCGAGATGGTCTTGATATTGACTTAAATTATTTTCTTCACCTGGGTGCAAACAGCACAGCAAAACCAATGCATTTGCCCAAAGATATGAAATCATTCTTCACACATTTGTGAGGAATTAAAATGACCTTATATTAATTATTAAGAGACATTACAACCAGGCTGAACAAGAACACAATTGTTAAAATTAATTTTCATACCTTAAGGATGTATTGAACAAAAATGTGTGCAAGAACATCTGTTGACTTTTTGTCTGTGGCCGGTCCACCCAGAATAGAAGGTCCAAGACTGTGTTTAGTTGCACCAGATGTAATGATGTGTCATGATTCCTCTGGACAGGTTCTGTAGCACTTTTAAATGCTAATCCGTTATACATCTGGAAGGATCTGCACTGCTCGTTTACTACTTATTAAAACAAGGTAGTAACTGTGAACATTGACCTTTTTTACTTTCCACTGACATTAGCATAAAAACTAGCCACGATGTTTCAATTAATACGTTGAAAGGAATTACAGTAGGTTAATCCTTGATCCAAAATAATTTCCACTCTCAGATCACGGTACTTAAGATGTGATTATAACCGTGCGTGGTAGAGTACATGTTACTTTACATTGTGCTTATTTCAGAATTTACTATGAACATATAGAGCTCTGAAAAAAAATAAGAGACCACTGCACCTTTTGCTTTCCTTTCCAAAATAGTTTAAGGGAAAGGTTTTGAGTGAGGAAGGGTTCAAATTAAGAGACCACTGCAAATTGAACGCTTCTGTTCCTCACTCAGAACTTTCCTTTTCAACTTTTTTGGAAAGGAAAGAAAAAGGTGCAGTCTCAAATAGAATATAATAGACATATACTATAATTAAAACGTATTGGTGTAAGTTAAGAAATACTTGGTATGGCCTAAAATGGCGTTAATTCTCTATCCAGCAATATCTGTATCCTGCACAATGACAATGTAAATGAGGTCACTTCTTACAGGTAACAGGATGCAATTCTCTGAGTCAGACGGCAGCAGAGGAATCTGATAGACCTTTGAGGAATGTGAAAGGGACAAGCAAAATCAAAGATTGTTCGGCTCAACTTTTAAAGCTACATTCTGGGGTAGGCAGGAGGAAGGCGGTCCTTTGATGAGATGAATGTCTAGATTGTCAGCGCTGTGGGTTGTGTATAGGGATGCAGATGTCACTTTCATGCATGAAAAAAAGATAGGTGAAAATGGAGCCTGTCAATCTATTCAGTTGTTTATTGAATGAGTTTCAGTCATTATATGTGCAACTTATCAGGAAATGTTGTGAAACATGTTTTGTACTAAAATACATTTCAGTATTGTTGATTGGGTTAGAGGAGTGATGAAGAGCCATGTCATTGGGTTGATAGTGGTTGGGTGGGTTTGAGATTGTTTGCTAAACATTCAGGTTGAGGTATTGACTAATCAATGATGAATGTGAGCAACAAAGCAGTCTACGTTACACTGCTGGCCCTATTCTGTTAGGCAGAGTTGGTCCTTGTCTGTCCCTCAGTTGGAAATGGTGTTAGTGAGCCACTAGTGGGCACTCTTTCCCTCAGGTTGTTAGCCTGTCAACATCCCAGGGAAGTGAACATTGCCGTGCGTAGGTTACTCTCGTGCTAACAAACCCTGGTCTTCCCGATTGATAGAGCTGTATGCTTGGAGACAGTCCAACAATTACAAGTGTTTTACATAAGGTAGACACTTTGTTGATATTTGTTGTTGTTCCGCTTTAAATTTGCATCATGACCACATGTCAGTGTTTGGATATTCCAGAAATCTATTTTATATGTATTATATTATGCTAGCGTTGTTAATAATTTATTGTGATTTATTTCAAAATTCTCTGTAGTTAATCAAGTTTAATTGCAGTTTTAGAATGTGTTCAAATTTGGCTGAATATGAACAGTTTTCTGTTTAAAGCATTGCATTAATTTAAAGACAGTGTCTTTCATTGTAAACTCCAGACAGTGCTTGACTTGGAATTAAATATCTGATGGACCTGTTTTCCAAATTTCAAATTACCACAATAACTGTCTACTTGTTGCCAATGCAAATCTAACTTTTGTTGATGCTACTGTAGCCTCTGGTCTCATAGTTCAACCATCTCCTACAATTGCGCTTTGAAATATTTTCTATGCATCATACTTTTTTCCCATTCAATAGTAATTTATAGGAAATATAGTTGGTACATGTTTAAAACGTGTATCTAAAACATGGGAAAATGTCATGAACAAATATGAAATCTGGCAGATATATTGCAGTTTCGTTTAACCCAATCCAACCTTGATAGTCTTAAATATTTTTTTGCTCTCATTACAGGACTTAAGCCAGTTTCTTAACCTTCCATGGTCTGTATCCTGCACAATGACAATGTAAATGAGGTCACTTCTTACAAGAAAAAGGATTAAATTCCACACGTTAGGTGGCTGTGCTGTGGAATATAATCGAGATATGTTGATTGTAGGATCTATGAATCAATTTTAGTATGGTTGACTGGGTTAGGAGATTAATATGGATTCAGGTAGAGGGAACTGGGAAAATATCCAGGATGGCCTTGCAAATGGCCTTATACTATTGGATGGATGGTGGTTGGTTGATTACAGTGTGTTTGCTAAACGTTAAGATAAAAGGCAATTACTGTTATCAAAGATGGATGATTGTCACAGCCCTCCAGTCAAGGCTGACCTTTTCTGCCCTGTGGCTTATTTCAATGCAGCGTTTATCTATCAATCCATGCTTAGTCTTCAGTGGCTATTTGAAATTTAATGTGGCATTTACTCATCACTTCTTGCCTTGGAATCTAAATGGAAACCAACTGTAAAATACATTTTCCACAGTTATTCTGAAGGCTAATCTTGTGCAACGTCAAAATAACTTATTTAGTCAGTGTTGTGGCAGAGCCAGCAATGCTAAATTGTATTATACATTCGTTCCCACCTGGCACCCCAGTCGACAGGGAAGTCAAACCACAGTGGCAATGAAAGGCGCTGGCAACAACCTTTATCCAGCTGACACCTTACATTAATAGAAGATCACTATTCTTGGCCAACGGATTGGGACAGCTTGGTACAGACTGGCGACGGTTAACTAAACAGAGCTCGAAAGGCACATGATTCCTCTGAAAACCTGTGCACGTACAAAATGTGTTTATTGTATTTTATTTTCACTTGGTTTAATACTTACAACAGTCCCTTAGTGGAAGTAGTATTGACATAGACTTGACAGTTGTATTGAAAATATAGTTTTGAAATAGACTTTGTGGCTTGCTTTGTACAACCTGTTTCCAAAAAAGTTGGGATGCTGCATAAAATTCTAATAAAACAGAATGCAATGATGTGCAAATCATTTTACTCCTAAATGCAATTGAAAATAGTACAAAGACAACATATCAAATCTTGAACCAGAAAATCTTTTGGAAAAATATATGCCCATTTTGAATTTGTCAGTAAAACTTAAAAAATGCATTGGGACAGTGCCATGTTTATTACTGTGTTTCACCAGGGCTGACCAATTGCTGTAGTTATTGAAATTGAAATGTTTTCCCATTCTTGCCTGATATAGGATTGCAGCTGCTCAAAAGTTTGGAGTCTCCTTTGTTGTATTTTCTTTTCATAATGTGCCAAATGTTTTCAATGGGTAACAGGTCTGGACTGCAGACAGGCAAGTTTAGCACCCAGACTAATTTACTACAGAGCCATGCTGTTGTAATACATGCAGAATGTGGTTTGGTGAAATTAACAAGGCCGTCCCTGAATAAGATGGTGTCTAAATGGCGGCATATGTTGCTCTAAAACCTGTATATATTGTTCAGCTTTAATGATTCCTTCTGAGAGGTGCAAGTCACCCATGCCATGTGCTCCATGTGCACTCATACCAGCACAGATGTTGTCTTTTTAACTGAGCACAGAATGCAAGCCGAATGGTCCCTCTCCTCTTTAGTCCGAAGGACGCGGTGTCCATGATTCCCAAAAATAATTTCTAATTCTTCAGACCACAGGACAGTTTTTCACTTCACCTCAGTCAATCTTAAATGAGCTCGGACCCAGAAAATGCAGCAGTATTTCTGGATCTTGTTTATAAATGGTTTCTTTGCATGGTAGAGTTTTAACTTGCATTTGTGGATGCAGCGACAAACTGTGTTCACAGACAATGGTTTTTCTGAAGTGTTCCTGAGCCCATGCAGTGATTTTTAGAATCGTATCTGTTTTTAATGCAGTGCTGCTTGAGGGCCCAGAGATTATGGACATACAATATTGATTTTCGGCCAGATTCGCAGAATCTTTTGATGATATTATGTACAGTTATGTACAGGAGGGGAGATCCGCAAACTCTTTGCAAATTTACGCTGAAAAACATTATTCTTGAACTGTTGCACTATTTGCCCACACAGTCTTTCACAGAGTGGTGAACCCCTCCCCATCTTTACTTCTGAAATACTCATTCTCTCTGGTATGCTCTTTTTATTCCCAGTCGTGTTACTGACCTGTTGCCAATTAACCTAATTACTTGTGAGATGTTCCAGTCAATTTGTATATATATATTATTTATAAATTGGCATAGGACTCAATGTAACCAATCACTTGCCTTATGAATAATATTCACAACCAGTGTTGGAAAACATAACTTTTAGATTTTAAAACATTTACTTTTACAGTTGTGCTCAAAAGTTTGCATACCCTTGGAGAATTGGTAATATATGTACCATTTGTAAAAAAAA
>JACXGJ010002014.1:0-72732 GCA_016801105.1 Esox niger
TGTGTGTGTGTGTGTGTGTGTGTGTGTGTGTGTGTGTGTGTGTGTGTGTGTGTGTGTGTGTGATCCCCACAGTGGCGTAGAGCAGATGGTTACAGTGCATGATTCAGCCCCTGTGACGTCCAAATGACACGACACACATTTCGAGCTCCCGATTAGCTGTGCGTGTGTTTGTTCATCGGCGCATAAAGGGCCAATCTGTAGACCACAGGTCTGACTGAGACAACAGCACCATCACCTATAAACACTACACATGCCCGGTCACTTAACACTGATACACTGTGTGTGTGTGATCCTCCATCGTTTCACACCGGTACGCTGTGGGAGTGGTCAAAATTACAGGTGGCCGAACAAGCGCACAAGCCACATGTTGTTAGCATGTCTCCTGACTAGGAAGAGCTGAGCTAACTTTCCTCGGTGGATATGGAAACGCTTAAAGCTATAGGATAACCTCTACAGCGGTTCCATGTACTGCAGTCAAGATGTTACACAACACTAACTGGCATCCCCTCTGTTCTCCTCCACCTCCATCTTTCTGTCCCGCCCTTTTTCCAGAGCCTAATTTTGCCATGGCCGTTAAGCTGTCGTCGACCCCGAAGGTCACGGGCGACCCCGCAGAGCTGGCCTGTCTCGTGACCAACGTCACTCACCTCCCAGCGGGGGGGCGGCTGGGCGTGTCCTGGGAGTACACGCCGTTTCCTGCTCCGCCCGGCGACCGCCCGACGACCACGCCAAACAAGCTCCCCGTTGGTTCCCTGGACGCCCAAGGCAACCTGCAGGCAGGGCCGCCGTACCAGGATAGGCTGGCGTCTGGCGCCATCACCCTGACCCGAGTAGAGCCGGATACATTCAAGCTCCGCTTCTTGCGCGTACAGGTGCGTGTCTGTTAAGCTAGACGATTGCTTCATACAGTTGTGTGCGCTGCTAACGTGTGCGTGTGTTTGTGCGTGTGCGATCAGGAGAGTGACAAGGGGGAGTACTCGTGCAGTGTGACGGCGTGGAGCCCTTCTACTCAGGGTGGCATGGAAAAGTCTGCATTGAAAATCTCCCCTGCTGTTCCAGTCCAGTGGGACTCCAAACGTGAGTACAGTGTGTTTATTGCTCCCTTCTTTCACTCGTTTGTCCCTCTGATGAAGCCGTTTCGTTCTGCATCGCTTCTCCAATATTTTTCTGCGGTGATGTTTTGCGGCACACTCTGTACGGAAGTCGCGGCCACAAGATCCAGAGGCTTCGCACCCGTCTTGTTTGTGGCACGTTTCATGCAGGCTGCCTTTCTGTGAATTTTGAGGTGTCAAGGTCAAAATAGCAAGCCTGTACCATGAACCGGATACAGCAATCTGGAAGATGAAGGCATCTTTTGGTCTGTGGTAAGAGTGACAGCTATAGCATGAGTCAGAGTTTCCATGGCTGATTGTGTCTAAATATTTCTTGTTGATTGAACTTTGACCCTTTAGATTGTGATGAAAGGTACACACAGGCAAATGAGGTGGACTAGTGATCTTGCGGGATGGCTAATGAAGAGCCACGAAATATGATTTGGATGTAGGAACTTGTTTTTCTGAACGGCCTTTCTCCTTTGTTCCAGCAATTCAGAAGTTTCCCCTCTTTCTCTCTCTCTCTCTCTCTCTCTAACTATGTCTGTCTCTCTCTTATCTGTCTTCATCTTTCTCTTTTTTGGTCTCCCTTTGTATGTGAATTTGCTTTAGGCAAGATGTTTCCAAACATACGGTTTATAGAAAAGACCATGGCAGCACTGTGTAGTGTCATTCTGTTTCATCTTGGCAGGCTATGGGCTAGTGTCACCTTCTGTCCTTTATCTTGTGTCAGGCTGTTATGGTGTCTCGCTCTGAGACATCGTGTGGTAGACCTTTACATAGTGTGTCATCTTGTGTCAGGCTGTTATATATTGTCTCTCATCTTGTCAAAATATTATATAGTGTCTCTCTTATTTCGTGCCAGGCTGTTATAATGTCTCTGTCCCTCATCTTTGCAGTCGTTTATATGAGTCACTCCCTGTACATAATTTTGTGGCTGGCTGTATACTATAGTGTACAGATGACCTACACCCCTCATTGTTCTCGCCTAATAGAATTGGCAGCTTCTTATTATCTGATGAAACTTTTAATTACAGATTCTCTATCTTCTCTAATTGTTTTGTATTTTGTGAATTTCTTGTCTGGTTCTTTCATAGTGCAGTGCTCACACAGCCGTTTCCAATGCAGGAAGCCAGGTTTTCCTCTGTTTGCCCTTTTCAATTGCAAGGCTGCGCTCATTGAGCCTATACTTTTTCAAGGTTTTTCTAAGCCTTTGATCAGTGAATGTGGTTAAATAATTTGATGGCGTACTGCTGATTTAGAGCTTGATAACACTGCGTTTTGCTTGGTGTTTTTCAATGAGCAATGATATTTTGTTTTGACTGTGTTGAAATAGTTGTTGTTTTTTTCAGTTGATTGGACGATTAGGTCCTAAAGGGGTCAGTGTGTTAGCAGAACAGGTTTGTGACTTGTGCCTTAACACCAGCTGGTTAAAAGGATCTTTATTTGCATGGGTGTTTGTGTTCTTTAGAACTCTGTCAATATGGCTGTGTCAAAGGTCAATCAGTGAATTCAGACTGAAGGTTTTCTGTCGTCTCTCAGTCCCTGTGGGCTCTACTGTACGGTCACGGGCCGGTTGTCCGGTGGAAGCGTCCCGTAGCCGTTCCCTGACGAGTGACCTCTCCCTCCAGGACCGGCTCTGACTGCGGTGGCGAGGCGGGTGCGTGAGGCGACAGCGGGCGGAGCCACCTTCGAGATGAGCTGCACCATATCACAGGAGAACCTGCAGGACCCAGGCTACTCTCTGCTGGTCCAGACCCAGGAGAAGGTGGACGCGGCCTCCAGGACCGTGATGTCCATCAGCCCAGACTCTGTCCTGCAGTTCGGTGCTGTTACAGACCCTAAACGCAGGTAGGCACACTGAGCCCGGTCACAATGTTTAACTGCCATCAAATATATTGACGGCCATTATGAAAGAGATGGGGAAAGCAGAGATGTTCCTCTTCAAAACCGGTCGAATGGCTGTTTAAACCGCATCAGAGTAGTTTGAATCATGCAAATTCACGCGGCTGCCATTTTGGTATTGTGTTGGAACAAAGATGGTTTCTGGCCAACAGGGACAGTCTGGTCCTGACTAAGACCGGCCCGGCTGAGTTCAACTTTCGTCTAGCTGGTGTGCAGCTGTCGGACCGAGGTTTTTACTGGTGTGACTTCACAGCCTGGACCAAACAGCCAGGCCAGGCCTGGACCAAAGCTGCCAGTGCCCAGTCCAACAAAGTCCAGATCAACTTCCAGGAGACTGGTAGGTTGGACTATAATTACACAGGAACAGCTGCTGAGTCCAGCTCATTTTGTCTATATCACACACACACACACACACACACACACACACACACACACACACACACACACACACTGTTTTACTAACACCCCCATACTGACACACACCCCAGCTCCCCCAGCTTGCATACTCACAATAAAAACATACGATCTGCCTTAACCCATTTTTACACACACACAAACACACACACACACACACACACACACACACACACACGGAAACACTAACACACAATAAACACGCACACGTAATAAACAGAAATGCTGACACACAGTGAACATGCACATCTAACACACAGAAATACAACCACACGTGCTCACAGTAAACACATTCATATTAACACGTGCATATACCGACAGTGAACTAGCACACGTCTCCCACACACACACACACACACACACACACACACACACACACACACACATACACTCACTGCGTCGACCTAGTTTTCTGTGTTTGATGTGATGGTACAGGGGAATGAATGGTTCCTTACAGCCCTACTACTGCCTCTCGGGGGGTAGGCCCCTTGCTCTCCCTCTTGGTCTCTCTCTCTCTTGCTCTTTTCTCCCTGTCTCTGTCTGCATCTTGTCCTCTCCCGCTCTGTTTCTCCTTCTATGTAGCTAACCGTGAAAACCCATGCACGCTTTCTCTCTTCTCTCTGTGGGGTGGGAGCTTCAAAGTAGCACCCCGTGGCAAATCTATCCTGGACAAATCAGTTAAAGGCCGCAAGGATCCGTGTAACTGGCTGTGTGTCGGTGTAAGCATTGTGTTTTGGAATGTGCGCGTGCACTCACATACAAATGTGCACACACACACACACAAACACACACACACACACAGGCTCACTGAGCTGTCAAACGGTTTGGATGAGCTCTTCTGAAAGCCAGTGTTAACGGCCATGTTAAGCTGTCTATAAATGATGATGGGTACATGAGCACGGTGACCTCTGACCTTTAACGTGTGTGTTCCTTCCTTCCTGTAGGCCCCTCATTCGCCGTGAAGATCCACTCTGACACCACCACGCTGTATCCCTGGGAGACCGCCAAGTTGGATTGTGCTCTGAGTGTGTCTGGGGCCTCTCCCAAGACTGGTATAGACAGATATTTATACATATACACATACACACACTGAGGTATTTAAGTGAAAGCAATATCCATGACTCATGTCAGATCTTTCCAGTGTTGCTTAACAGACTAAGTGAAATAGTATCTTATCACCTCTGTAAGTATCTCTTCATTCCTTCTCCCTCCCTCCCTGCCACCTCTCCTTCATTTCTTTTATGTGTTTACACCGTCTTTCCCGCTCCCCCAGTTCAGGGCAAGATGATGCCTGAACGTGATTGTGCAAGAGGGGGGTGAGAGGAATTTTTCTGAACATGTCATTAACTCCGAAGTGACTGGCACCCTTGATAAAGATGAGCAAAAATGGCTGTTTTACATAGATTACACCCCTAATTTCTGCTAAATGAAATACTCCATGTATATACAAAGATGGGTATCAGCATTATTGGCAGCATACAGAATTCTTAGAAATGAACTCAGTCTAAATTAAATCAACATTAAAAGTCTACTTTTGTTATTCTGTCTATCGTAAAGGGGCACTGTGTAGAATCCTGCCTCAAACGATTGCAAGACAGAATTTACACAGTATTCTCCGTTTACCAAACAAGGCTAGTACAAGACGGAATAGTAATGGCTACTCCAGGGTGATTTACGGTGTGGGGGGGTAGTACTGTGTCCAGTTCGACTATGAGGAGATCACACATCAATACACACTGATAGACGGACAGTTGAGACCGTTCAAATGGGGAATTTATTTGCTGGTGGACCTTTTTGATGTTATCTACACTGATCCTGAGGCCCAGGTTCAGGTCAGTTGCATCATGAACTGTACTAAGAACCAGGACATATTTCCACGGACAAATGCCTGCCAGGAGGACTCTTGGACGTAGGTCATCTTCCAGTGAGATGTCAAAAACAAAGAAATTACTTGACCACAACATTGACATATTTCTTGAATCTCATTGAAAACATGGGCACAATGGAAGAGCACAGTGAGTAAAACAAACTAAAAGACCGCAAGAATCGGAACCAGTCATTACGGTAGAACAGTCGCAAATCCCTTTCCAGTGTGTTAATTATAACCGCTCAATGCCATTATCCTTGCAAAGGTGGAGTGCAATGGCAGTGTTCATTTCATCAGCCATTTTAGCCTTAATGAGTTAGTTTTATCAGTCTGCTAAATGTGTAACTTTGGTTGATTCCCTTGAATCACTAATTAAGTACAATACAGTCCACAAATAATGTACACTTAAGCACATAACCTGTGTTTGTTTTCCACGTTTTTTTCCCACGTGTCCTTTTGGAGGGTGCCAATATGTCTTGATGTAACATCATTCCACAGCAGCCTTTCAGAACTCTATAAACACTTCCCCACAAAATGGCCACTGCATTTGATCAAGATCTGAGATGTGAATACAAGCCTCCGAGTGGTCGTGTTACATGTAGAAAGACTGTTAGCATCTGTGTCAGTTGAGCTGATCCCCAAGCCCTCCGATTAGTGGTATCAAATGTTAATTATCTAGAGCTAGACGGGAAAAAAGCTTGCACACCTTGTGTACTAGCCTGGCCCGGAAGGTGTTGGCCGTTTTGTCGTGTCGCCACACAATGATTTAAATGACTCCGTGGGCAATCAAGACTAACAAGGAATCATTTTGGTACTGATACTTCATGTTTTCGGTTTAGCTCTGCCTGATGGTGTACTGTTAAAACTCATGTTGTCCTTTAATCACATACTGGACAATGTTACTCACCAGTTATTTGTCTAGAGCATAATCACGTCCCATGCCAACGCTGTCAATGTGGGGCATGTATAGCGCTCTAAATATACTAAGAATATAAGTGAATCATTTGTCTGGAGCTGAGATGTCAGGGTGTGACTGGATTGTACCTGAGGTGACTGACTTGATGCGGACGCTGTCATCTACTGTACCCGTCGCAGCAGAGGAACAAGCCCAAGCAAGACACAACCAGTCCTACGCAGCTCAGGAATGGGCCTTCTGTACCCACATGGCCTAAAGTCACGATGTTGCTTCACCAATACCACGTCCTGTGTTTTTTCACGTCCTTGTTCACGTCCTGTGTTTTTTGCCACGTCCTCGACCGCTTAAGGGTTAGACGACTGAGATTTCAGGAAGGCGTCAGATGGGCGCGTGAGTGGCAGGCAGCAGTCTACTCAGCAACAGATGTTTTTCTGACTCCGTCGTCTCTGTATCCAGAATAATGAACGTCTGTTTCCTGATGGAAATCATAGTACTTGTCGCTTCCATGAAAGCAAAACATACAGTAACAACAGAAAGTGTCATTAAGATCAAGAAAACATTGGAACATTTGTTAGTTTTGGAAAAAAGTGGAAGATGGGACTTGGACCAACTTTCCACTAAAGACAATGAAAATGTCTGCCAGACAAGACTTGAACAATCCCTTTAAGATAAGATAACTTTCCCTTCAGTACTTTCTGCCATCTGGTATGGTTCCAATGTTAGGGGGATACCACAGGCCTACATCTCTCCTCGCCTTTGTAGCCTATCCCAAAGAATGGTGTTATCCTGCTACCCCTGCTCTCCTCTCCTGCCGGTAATTAATGGCTCTCCCATGGTCCATTACTCCAACGAGGAGAATAGGAAAGAGTGGTATAGAGAGAACAAGCTAAATCATGGGAGGTGGGGAGAGAGAGACTCCCACTCAGGCCATTAATTCCTTCTGGTAATAACGTGTATGAAAGGATGGAGAGCTTGAGTATAGACATAAAATGGTTGGAACAGCTCAAACAGACCTGTGCTTCAAAAGGCATCCGTGTGACAGTGAACTTTTCTTCTTCAGTCCGCCTTGAACTGGAAGAGCTCAGCTTCCCCCGGTCCACGCGAACACGCAGACCGGCTAGAATTGACACAATGCTGGGATTTATTAGCGTGCGCTCCAAATGAGGCGCTCAAAATGGCGGCGACGCCGCCGCCGGTCACGGCCCATTGGTTGGAATTGGAATGTCTGTTCTGCTCATTGTGATTCTACAAGCTGGTAACTGGTGGTTAGTATTCCTGCGCGGTGTGTTGTAGCAGCGTTTTATGGCCCACGTGTAATCGACTGTTTCATCAGACTCCGGCAGCTCAGTCCCTGTCGAGGTCTGTGTATCCTGACGCCTGCAGAGGATCTCGAACGCCATTCGTCTTTATCTTGGGCTGCTGCTGGCAAAACTAACTAACTCCCCCCTCCAGGGATCACTAAATGTAATGAAACAACGCCGTTTATTTTATTTGGTTCATTTGGTGTTGCAGCCATGCTAGTTTTAGTTCTCCTCAGTGGTTCCCTGTGTTGATGAGGAGAGGAGGAGGAGGAGAGGGAGTCTGGATAAAGGGGGGAGTGGGAGTCTGTGTGGGAGGGCTCCTGAGCGTCCCGTTGTTCTGTGGTGGGATCAAGCTCGTTAATGTGAACTGCCGTTGATGGTGTTATTTTGCAGTCTTGGTTATTGTTGCTACGTGTGTGTGGTTCAACAGTCAGCATATGAGAGGAATTCCAGCACACTGTGACCTCTGGGAACAACTTGTGGCAATGTGTGTTTGTGGGTGAGAGAGTGAATATGTTTTACTTACCTGCTGTGTAGTAAATGTCTGCAAAACGTAAGTAAAATGGGAAAATATGACTAAGGGCCAATTGTGGATAAGCGTTAGGCCAAGGTAAACTTTAGGTAAAGTAGAGGTTAGGGTTAAATATGTTAATTTTGCATCCTCATAAGGATAGTGTCTGTGCGTGCATCTGTCTGTGCATGTGTCATCTGCAAAGCCTGATATAGAGGCACTTTGCATGCCAAAATATTGCTCAAAGGAACCGCTTGTTCTGTGGCCGTAGCGGCATTGAGGAAGTCAATTTTTTCTCTGTTGCTTCAGGTTATCTGAGGGGTGGAGTGTTTAACCTAATTCATCTTCATCCGCTTATCCGTTGTCAGGGTCGCGGGGGCGGCAGCTCCAGCAGGGGACCCCAAACTTCCCTTACCCGAGCTACATTTGCCAGCTCTGACTGGGGGATCCCGAGGCGTTCCCAGGCCAATGTTGAAATATAATCTCTCCACCTAGTCCTGGGCCTACCCCGAGGTCTCCTCCCAGCTGGACGTGCCTGGAACAACTCCCTAGGGAGACGTCCTGGGGGCATTCTTACCAGATGCCCAAACCAACTCAACTGGCTCCTTTCAATGCAAAGGAGCAGCGGCTCTACTCGGAGTTCCTCACAAATGACTGAGCTTTTCACCCTACCTCTAAGGGAGACGCCAGCCACCCTTTTGAGAAAACTCATTTCAGCCGCTTGTACCCGCGATCTAGTTCTTTCGGTCATTACCCAGCCTTCATGACAATAGGTGAGGGTAGGAATTCCTAATTCTTCTTTTGAGAGGCCTTTTAGAGACACCTTTAAGCTTTAAAGGGGATCTACCGAACTGTTAAGACTGATGGCCAGCCACTGAACTAACGTTTCAGACTCACAGCACCAAACTATCCCTTTTAAAACTAACATCCACTGACCAGCGCTCAATTAGGTTTGGAGGAATCGGCCTGATTGGCCCATTTGTCCTGCGGCCCTTTACGCTTAGGCCTGTATCTCATCCTGTCCCCTCTCCTCTCAGGACACGGAGGTCATCATCGAAGAAACTAGTGTGCACTCCGTTCCATCTCTATAAATATAGATATCACTTCCACCCTTTTCCCATCTTATTCATCATCATCGTTGCAATATTAATCTTCTTCACAAAGTAGGCCTTGTACTTAATGTTAAGCAGTCATTAAAATGAACCTAAAAGAAAGCGAGCGCTAGAGCGAGTACATACTCTACTAATGTGCCCTGTCTAACAGCCTTTCTGCTTGAGTTGCTAGAACTCTTCCAGCTCATCACTAGGAAGTGTGGGAGTTGTACAAAGCTGTCCAGCAGAATGTGATGGCATATTATTTGAAACTCTGAATTGCTTTGTTCTGCACGGCGTTGACGAGGAGCACCTGTCCAGATGGCTTATATAACTGGGAGTGTCCTGGAGCTCAGCCAAACAAATTTCCACATTTGATTTTAAATTGACAGCGGGGTTTCCCAAAAGATCATGTATTTACTAGGCAAAGTCTTGACAGCTCAATATAATGCAAACCAATCATTTCCAATTTTATTCAATCATACAAATCATACACGTCATTTCGATAATTAGTTGAATTTCACTTCAAGCAGACGATTCAATCCATGCCTATTTAAATGGAGAGAATACTGGCTGGAGAACTGTGTATGCATTGTTAAGATGTCCAGTAATTCGACTCTGGACAGGATATCAAATGTGACTAGAGATTTCATACCACATTCTGGGTCACTGGCCTGCCCGCTTTCTCCCCTTCGCTTTCTCTCTGTCGTTGTTCTTCTATTTCTCTTTTGTTCTCCCTTTTTTGATTTTCCATTTCAGATTTTGTTGCTCAATCTCTGCACACTCTTATAGTCTTAGACTATAATTTTCTTCTAGTCTTTTTATTATTTATCATTTCTTTGTTCTCTTGTTCCTTCTGTCTCTCTATTTCAGATGTCATGCAAGTAGCTTTACTCTTGCAGCGGCTGTTGGGCGCACACACACACACACACACACACACACACACTATTGATGTGTAATCTGTGTGTGGGTGGGACAGTAATGATAGCCTTTTTGCAGACACATTAATGACCAGTTAATGCTTCTTTTCTCTAGCTCAGAGCCCTTATCAGAGATGCAAAGATATGAATACATGAATCCAACAAATGGTTACATATTGAACAGTTTTATTGTGCAGTATTGCCTTCTAGGGATGAAATTCCCCTTCAAATCCATTAATTCTTATTCCAGATCAACCAATGTACCAAACCAGTCATTGTGACATTGACAAATGAAATCTTTTAAAACAAATCCTTTTTGTGAAGTACCTGGCTCCATCATGCCGTGTGACAGGAACCCAGTTAACCCGAGTCCCTGTGTAACCCCCCCCACCCCCTCAGAGGACCTGGCCTATGAGGTGCATTGGTACCAGACTCCGCTGAGAGGGGGAGACGAGTGCACCCTGCTGGCCAGCGTGGACCGCTTTGGCCTGGTCCGGAAACAGACGAGGAATGGGAGCAGCGACGTTTCCCTGGAGCGCTCCGACACCCACACCTACGCCCTAAACATCCACGCCACGCAGGACAGCGACAGCGGCGAGTACCACTGCCGGGCCACGCCCTGGTACGTCTCCGCCTCCACTGGCGTCTGGACCCAGGGGGCGGAGCTCACGTCCCCTAGGCTGTTCCTCGCCGTGCGCTTTGCAAGTGAGTAGCGGGGGGAGGTGGGCGCACGGGGCGGGGTGGCGGGGTGTTCCTGGACGGTAGCTCACAGTCTCTCCTCTCTCCCTCTCTGCCCAGTGTGGGACTCTCTGAAGCTGCCTCTGCTGTACGGTGCGGTGGCCTCTGTGTCCGTGGGCCTCTTCTCTCTCCTCCTGGGCCTCGTCTGTGCCCACTGCTGTTGCCGTAACACCACGCACACCCCGAGGTCACGCAACAAACTCATGGACCTGGAGATGGATTGACTAGCACAGGCCCGGTGGAGTGACCAGAGCCTCTCCGGCTAACGGGCCGAGAGCAAGCGCCACGCGATGCCACGCCGGGCCTGTTACCGCGGCAACGACAGCCAAGAGACCAATCACGATGTTCGAGTGCGTGGTGTGGAACTTTTTAAATGCACCAATGGGAGAGCATGAGGAGGGGCAATAGGACATTTGCTGTGGAGCTGTAGATGAAAAGACCACTGAACCGATAAGGAGTTTATCTAGTCTGCCTGTGTGAACGTATTGATGTGAGATATTGCACTAAAAAACCCTGGAGTATACCTTCCTGAAAGCGGGCATTGACATCTGTTTTTTAAACAATAACACTCTTTTTTTTTTTCTTTTTTTTTTTTTTAAAGCTTTAAATGGAGGTGTGTGTGTGTGTCTTGCGTGGGTGACCCACCCGAGGCTGGAAAAGAGAGACATTTCAACGGTTTTGTCCTGTAAACGACATCTTGTGTGAAGGTGAAGTTCCCTTGGTGCACGTTGATGACATCAATGACTCTCCTGTTGAAAGAAAGATTATGGACCCATGCCTCACCTGCATTTACCCCCCCCCCCCCCTCAGCTACACTTACGCTGGTGCTACCCCCACTGTGAAGGACTTGTGTGTAATGTTGGGTAAGGGCTATAATAGGTCAGGATATGGGCCGAAGTTGGAGAAAAGAGGATAGTATTTTCTGTTATGAGTGAGATGAGTGGCAAAGGTTTGACTAAAACACTAGCTCGGGAGAGCCAGTTATACATGTGCATAGTATTGAGTACAGTTAGTTTTAGACCATACTGAAGGAGAATCCTTCACACACTCTTCCTATCCATCATTTTCACTGCTCGAAAAAGACACATCCAGGCAAAAACATAAGAACTGAAGCCTACTGATATCATTCTCATCAGTGGAGATAAAAGGGACAATGTGAGGTAACCACTCTAAACAAAGAATGATCAGGACCCATTCATTAAAGGAGTCTCAAGGCGAATGCCATTTCAGGAGGTTGTGGTCTCTACAGGAGTACTACTGTCCTGTCAGCCTTCTCTAAGGCTCCCACAGTTAGCCTGTGTCCATAGAAATGCCTATCCTATATTTGCATGTGGCTAGGGTCACTCAGGGCTATTGTTTTGAGCCTCTGGAGCTAATGGTTGGCCCAGAAGTATTCAGTCCAGCAACAAAGACCTGCCCTGGCATCCATACCCCCTACTAATACCCCCGACCTACAAGGCCTGTATCTGATATACACTACCACTTCAGAAAGAAAATCCTGTCTAGACACAAACGCACGCAGACACGATGGTGTCGAGACAGCGCAACAGCAGGCAAACAGACACTTAACGCGTAGAAACACAGACCTCCTTGAACGTGGCACCCTCCCCAATGCCATGTACGCAAATGTCTTTTGAAAGCACAGTCCTCGCACACGCACGTACAGACCTACACACTGTCTTGTTCACTAACTCTGCCAGAGATACCATGTGCAAATGCACCTTTTGAGAGGTAGCAGCTGTGTCTACTCTGGCCAAGTACCAACTGAGGTTTTGGCTCTGGGAACTGGCCTGGTTGGACTGATTTGCGTCCCCCACGGGACAGGAGCAGCTGTATACCAATCAATAAACCAGAACCTCGTCAAAATACCTAGACGCATCCTTGCTAAATCCTTCCTTGAGCAGCCTATAATCTGACACGACCGGGTTGGTGAGAGATTTGGTTCCCAGCCTCCCTACATCCGTATGATAAACACATTACCTCAAGGAAGGAGATATCCATCTTGTTGTGTTCCTAGTATGGCCTGGTGCTTCATGAATTTATCCAGATCCTTATTCTGTTTTCTCACAGTAGCAGGTCTTCCTCCTGGGGTTGATGCTGTGGATGCAGATATCTCCTAGCCACTGAAGAGTGTAATGATTTCCAGTAGGTCACATTTGGGCTAGTAAATGCTGAGGGTTCTCCAGAACCTCCCAGGCAGCTCTAAACACTGTGGGTTTCCTTATCCAGAACTTTTATTGTATTTTTTTGTTTTCTTAATTTTATTGTGACGATGGATGTCATTTTCACATGGGTTTTTATGTCTTTTAGTGAATGTAAACAGTTTCCAATATGATTTTTTTTTAATCTGATATGAATATTGTAAACGATGTGCCAATGTTTCTTTGGGTTACGATCAGTCAGGTTTTCTTATGATCCGCTTCCACTTCCCGTCCCAGGAAAAACTTCTAATATTTCTGCCAGAATAAATGTTTTATAACATTTCCATGACTGAAGCTGGTTTGTTGTACCCACCCTCCCCTTCCTCCGTCTCTCTTCATTCTTCAGGGAATAGCTTCTGTCCGATCCCTCCTTACATTCCTCCCTCCCCTCCTCTCTTCTCTCAATTAGAAATGCAGATGAGTTTTATGTTTAGAACTGACTCTGTCAGCCTCCAGTCTCAAGTGAGTTCTTCTTCACACTTTCTGTAACACATTCTCTTCTCTGTATTTTCACTCCCATTTTCTCCTTTCCTCATTCCTCCTGTTTTTACATCCTAAATGTCTTTCCCTCCAAAAACTGACCCAGATTTTATTGCTGTATCCTCCATTTCCCTGTCTGATAATATTGGGTTCCTCTGGACACAGACCTGTTAATAAGGTCTTAGGTTACTGATACCGCTTCCTTGTTTTTTACTTTTCATCTCTGGGATGTAATGGTTGGGACCCACAGATCACAACAACCGTTTACAAGAATGTGATATCCAGGTGGCTTTTAACAGCCAGACATCGAAATTGATTATTAGCTTCTAGAATAGATTGATTGACTCTCTTGTAGATTTGAGACTGTTAGAATCGTGCAAGATGGGAACAAACTCCGCTGCACCAAGCCTTTACATGTGAAGGATTCCAATGGGGTGTTGGTCGTAGCCACGCAGAAGCACAAATCTACTGGAGGAGGTATGCAGACCAAGTGACTGGCTGGCACGACGTCCACTGAGGTGGTCGTAGAGGGGAGGGCCACGGCCCGATAGCAGCAACGACTTGTCAATCTCTACTTTTTTGTTTGACAATGTTGTGTAGGTTTGGGGGAGGGGGTAAGTGACCTACTCTGCCGGTTTGATTTCGGTCATAATGCATTACAGGTACTGTGTTAATGACTGTAGTAAAACAACATGACATAGCACATGACATACCACAAGTCATACACCACGTGCACACACAAAGAAAACATGCTAACCCAACGCACACAAAAAAACATTCTACATCCCCCTTCCACAATCTATCCACAGTGTAATGGGTCAAGTTAACCTCTGTCACTATAGACACTGGTGTGCTTCAGATGCTAACATTTCTTGATTCATTCACACAGCTGTCATAACCTATTCAGTGTGTTCTACAGATGCTCACAGCCTGAAGGAAGCTACTTTGAGGCTTCCTATAGTTACTCTGTCCATTGATGTGGGTCATCTTTCTAGAGGGAACTAGAATATTGTCCTGAATGCTAATGTAATCACTATGTAGTCCTGAACTTTAACCCTTAGTAAAAAAGTTGTACATACCCAAACTGTTCTGTTGACTTGTGTTTGTCCATCAACAGTAGCATAGCAAACCAACTTTTGTTGACTGGCTAACATTGCTATGCCTATTTGTTCGCGTCTCATGTGATTTGGTTCAGAGCATAAGGGTGCAGACAGAGACCGAGAGGCCCTCCCAGCACATAGTTGAATTTATTGGCTTTCAATCAGCCTATTTTGAGGCACTGTCAGTGGTCATCTTGTCTATTGTCAGGCCTGCTGCTCCTCAAAGTGCTATTTAGGTCAGGTCCCCTGCATCGCCACAGACCTACCAGCATTTTATCTGCTAGATCATGAACTCAATTGGTTTAGCAACGGGACGTTTTTTTTCTCGGGAGGGTGGGTGGCTGCCCTAGAAATAGACCCATGACGTTAGGTATATGTCAAGTCAAAATCAAATAGATCAAACTTTAGATCCATTAAACACTTGAGAATAGATGTCCTTGATTTTGGGTTATTTTACATTGCTTCATATTGAAGAATGACAAAAAGTTATTGTACAAAAAACTTACAGTGTGAGTGACAGTTGTGATTCCTGTTCTGGATGGCTTAGTGAAACAACAGCTATTATTAAATTAACCCTATCTTCAAACATACTACTCACACAGGTCTGGATTATATGACATGGTCTGGACAGGTCTGGATTATATGGCAAGGTCTGGACAGGTCTGGATTATATGAAATGGTCTGGAAAGGTCTTGATTATATGACATGGTCTGGACAGGTCTGGATTATATGACATGGTCTGGAAAGGTCTTGATTATATGACATGGTCTGGACAGGTCTGGATTATATGACATGGTCTGGACAGGTCTGGATTATATGACATGGTCTGGACAGGTCTGGTTTATATGACATTTGATGAGTTAAACAAAACATTCTCATCTCTACTTCATGGTAAAGTGTTGTTTTTAAATGCGAATTTCCGTTTTTTAATCTGAAAAACAAGGGCAAACTTCAGCTAACATTCCGTAGTAGCAAGGCTTGTGTCATGTTGCCAGCTAGTTTTGTAGGTTAAACAACTCTATGTTGGGCCCAATATATTTTTTTTACTCAAAGCTGTGCCCTATAAAAAAAATTCCAAGTAAGTCTGTCAGAACAGAACTTTTTTAGCAACCATATGATCAAACAGTCACCACACAAAGACACAGACGCAGGAAATTGTGCTACATATTGTTATGCTCAGCTTTTTAAGCCAATATTGTCTTAACAGGGATGGGTTAATGTCAACATAGCTTGATATGTTAATGAAAGTGTATGACTGCGTGTACACACTGCATGTCTGCAGAACAGTTTTGCCAGCTCATAAATGGTTTCACCGTGGTTTGAGGTGGACATGTTCAAGACCGCTATTTGACAAGGACAGATGGGACCGGAAGTGGCATGATGACAGCCGAAATTCGGCATCAAAATGGTCTAAAGTGTCTTTAGTATTTTAGTCTGAAAACACAGGGTGATGAAAGCCATCTGTTAGATGGATGCGTACCAGGAATTTGCTTTAAATAATTTTGTCTTGAAATCTAAAGGCTATTGTTTATTGACATAAAGTATATAGATTACCATTGGAGTTCATTACACTTGCTGGCCACTTTATTAAGTACACAGGCTTGCAAACGCAAATTGCCAAACAGCAAATCACCTGGCTGCAATGCAACATTTTAATCATTCCAATTTGGTCAACAGGTTTAGTTGTTGTTCAAACATTTGAATTCTCTCTCAATATGGCAGTTTCTCACTTTCTCTGGTCATGGTTGTCTCTTACTTTCTCACTCTGGTCACGGCTGTCTCACCCACTTTCTGGACACAGCAGTCTCTCTTTTTCCCTCAGGTCATAGCAGTCTATCCACATATTCTCTTTCTCTCTCCCTGGCTCACTCTTAAAACAGCTGAGTCTTGGCATTTTGTCGTTTTGTTCGGTGAATGGATCAGATGTCTCCAGACAATGAGACGCCCCTCAGTCTTCATGCACATTCCCTGACTCAATCTCCCCTCCATTTTTATAAAATCTGCTTGACTTAAAAGAATGAAGGACAGAGTATTTCATCACATGAATGCATTGGGAAGGTTAATCCTGGACAATAATATAGTCTAGGCTTTCATCATGTAAAGGAATTACTCAAATGTGCAGCTAAATGTGCAATTTTGAAGGGTCAGTTGCTTGTTTCATAGATTAGATTAAACGTTGTTAAAAAAAGACAGTATTGTAGGCTATTTCTTTTAAAAATCAATTTGTTATTAGAATAAAATAGTCGGTGAAGCAGATGTTAAAGAAATTACTTTTGGACTGGATTCATTCATTTCAAAAGGCTTTGTCTGTTCCTCTATAGGCCCTCTCTCATATACCACACTTCACAAATAGGATTCAATACACTCTGTCAATACATTATATGTTGAATCTACTTCAAGGAAGAGAAGAATCTACTTTCTTCTCTTCCTTGTCTTTTCCCATAGGCCTCCTTGTTTCTCTCAGTGTGTTCGAGAGCAAAGGTCAGAGTAGAATGTCAACATTTGTATCTCCATGGTTACGAAGGGCACTTTGCGGTGTACTCCTGTGTTGGTCTTTCTCTTTATTAGTCAGAGTTGGGAGAACATTTCATCTGTAGCTATATCCTACTATTCTACAAGAGTCTAGGTATGAAGGCTATTCTGTGAGCTGTTACAATAGCCTTGCAATGAACATCTATAGAATATGTTGTCAGGGCTAGAGATTCACAAGTGCATAGAGATCTTGTTGTTATTTAAATTCACAATTATGAATAGAAGCACTTTACACCTGGCTCCTATTCAACACCTTAAAGCCAGATCTCTGTCTAATCCACAAATATTCCGCTTCTCTATCCGAATAACCGTGTTACCAGTTAAAACGGCCATCCTGTTTGTGGTATGCACTTCCTGTCTGCTCTGTTCAGTGTTCTCATGTCATTGTCTCTTTAAGTATTGTGCTTAACGATGACAATCGATGTTTTCCTACAGTTAGGAATGTAACATTGCCACCTAGGGTCCAAACAAAGACATTACATCTGACCTTAAATTAGAGTCATTTAGCGCAGTTGCCCCCCAACCTTTTTCTGTTTCTGTACCCCACAAAATATTTTACACAGCGTGGATTACCACTGAAGTATCCCCTCATGTTAATTTCATTTATAAGCCTATGGTGCCATGGGTGTTTTAATGTACACCCAGGGGTTCCAGTACCCCTGAATGGGAACCACCCGATTTAGCAGACTCTTGTCCAGAGTAATTTACAGATGTTTCCGAAAAATATGCAGGGACTCTGCCTTCTCCCTTAGCACCAAATGGAAACTGGTTTCATCACTGCGGTGAGAGGACAGACAAGTTTTGACTGGGCTGAGAGGGAGCTTCTCTCCTGGAGGGGTGGGACAGCCAAGATAGCAGAGCTGTATTACCACACCCAAACATCCTCTAGTTTTGTACTCTGTAAATACCCATGTATATATTTAGGTATAAGTAGTAAGAGATTGCTGTAGATGGCTAACTAAGAGCTATACAGTAATGAAAACAAAACAATCACTCCAATATGCTACGTGAATTACGTTATGTAAACGGTGAGGAATGTGTGCGTTGTCAGTGCAGTTTGTCCATCGCAATATAACCATTAACAACTTTACTTTAGGCTTACTATAATGTAGCTACTAACGCTTGCAGCCAGCAAAGTTTCAGTCTGGCTATACAGTATCTACAAAGAAAACAATGACTCCAGGCATTCTATGCCTGGTTCGTTTCTTTAGAAAACAATGACAGTTAAATAGCCAACCATTAAGCTATGTGAAGTACGCAAAATAAATCGAGAGCAACATGTTCCTTGTCAATGTAGTACATCAATATAACCGTACACAGTTTGATTTCAGGCTTACTACAACATAGCTACTGAAGTTTGTAGCCAGTGAAGACTTAGTACATGCTATCCTGAACAAATCCTAATGCCTACATTGTCCGCGGCGAGGCTTGCAAACCAGTCGCCTTCATGGCAGTCCACATCTCTAACCACCGCACTATTTAACAATGGTCTATCGCTCGCTCACTCCCTCAGTAAGACATTCGCTCATCTTGGCAGGCTCCGCTTACGCGGTCCGGCAAAAAATGTATTTTGATTAATTGAAATTGAAATAATACTATTAGTATTTTTTTATTTTCTGGGAATCGATTTTGACATATTTGTTACAACAAACTTTGGGGATATTAATATAGGGTAATATGAAGCAAGAACATCCCAACATCAATGTCAATTTACTGATTTTTTTTGTATGTTGAAGATGGCTATGCTTTGGGTAATGATAATAAAGTAAAATAAATGGCTACAGTTTACAGATTAATTTGTATTTATTACAATGTATTTTTAGGAAATATATTTTTTTCCAGCTACTGGGGGTAAGATGCCCCCCATGGGGTTAGTTGTCCCCCCAGGGAATCCTATACCAATATCAGATAATGATTTTAAAAAATTCCCTGTTTTTTACACCACTTACATTTATCTTACATGCCATTTAATGTAGTTAAACTAAACGTATTATCATTTAGATAAGGCTAAGTTTTAAATCGAGGTACTGAAGAAAACGTTTTTAATCGCTGGGTGAGGAGTGATGACACAGAGGAAATCTGTAGTTGTTGATTGCTAGGGGCAGCCAAAAGAGCTGTTGAAATAAAGAATGGTTACATTTTTTTTTTGTTTTTGTCCGAGTTCCATGGGAAAGCGTGAGTTACACCAGGGGGCGTCTTGCCCCATGTTATCCTATATGATTTATGACATTTGGATGGTGCTTTAGTCCAGCAGTTCTATTTGTTTCAGGGCTGTTTTACAGATATGGATTAAGCCTAGTCTAGGATAAAAAAATCTAGTTCAATAGAAAACTCCACTGAACTTAATCTATGTCTGCGAAACTGGCTCTTAACACTTTAACTGTGTCACAATTGCTTGAAATCAGGCTTGGTTGCAATGATTTCTGTGTGGAAGGATTAATTTCATGCTCGTGCCTAGGTTCATTAAAAAATAACTGCCAAACCAATTTTGCCTAGGGCCTGAAGATGCAAGCTGGTATGGTTTCAAACACGAACCATTAAATGGTTAAATAACGTGACAGGTTTATTGAGCTTCTAGATTGGTACGTGGTTTCCTGTAGGTGGGAGCAGAGATGCGCGTTATAGTTCCTGTTCACTACACGGTAAAAGCAGTGCGCTTGCAACCGCAAGGGTCTGGGTTTGATTCCCAGAAAGGGTCAGTATGTACTCGGCGCTGTAGAACACTTTGTTGATTGAGACTAGATCTCGAGCGGAAACCCTTGTTATATGATCGACTGTGAAGAGGTAGATGAAACGCCGGCCATGTGACGAAGTTCGAGCACACAAGACAATTTGATCAAAGTGGATGTCAAAAGCGTCATTAATGTATTGTCAAATGCCCAAAACATAGTTACTCAAGACCGATTTGAATACATTTCCTACAACATTGTGCGAAATATACAAAAAAAATCCTAAGGAGATTCGCAACATTTCCCTACGCGTTTATATTGCATTACCTGTTCTGTTCCATTGCCATTAAATGTGCATCTCTTACCTCTCCTCAGTTATTTGTCAACTTTAGCCTGGAGGTGGGGGGTGGTCACGTCATAGCCAAAGGTGGCGGGCGTGTTCGACATATAGAACGATTATGTCTAACCAGTTGGTTGGTTGGAAAGCTACCTGTGAGACGTTTTGACCTCACGTACCTGGTCAAACGGTGCGTGGTTAAGGCAGAAATAACTTTAATGACGATTTGAATCAGAGAGCAACTTGTCGGAAATGGTAAGTGCATAAATAATTTATGCATAGAGTCGTTACATTTTTTTTAAAACAGCTTATGTCCCGAAGTCAAAAATTACATGTAATGAGGCAGACAGCAGTGGACAGTTAAAGAAATTAGGTATGGTTCAGGGTCCGTCCATCGGCGGTTGCTGCGCATTTTCAATTTGTTTTAAGACGTTCATTTCTATAATTCCTTGTGATTTACTGTTAAATTATGCTGCCTGAGATGACACATAAACCTGAAAAACGCAACGGCGGCGCTGCTCAGGCGACCGGTGTCCATGTCCGATTGGTATTGTGAAATAACTTCAAGAACTAAATGGAACTTGAGTTTTTGAGGAAATAATAGTTGTGTGGGTAAGAACACGCTGAGAAGAAACTAACCTCTATAACCAGTGTATTGAGTTGATGTTGTGGAATACGTTGGACAATAGTCAAACGTCATAATTCAAATGATATCAACATGATAGAAAGCTGTTGTCTGGGTAATAATACGTTAGTGGTCAAGCACATGGCAAACCAAGGAACTCGTAAAAACTCATGCTAGAACTGAGATCATAAGTCTCATTAATTACACATCCCTGTATTATAAAGAATTGAAACTACAACACTTCACTTAATCTATTGTAAGTCGCCACACACACTAGGTTACAGGTGAATGCATTTACTGTGCTCTCCAGGTGAGCTCTCCAGATGAGGGTGATTATGACTCACGTTGTCTCATCTCCCACCTTAATCCCAATGGTTGGAAGCGATTGGAAGTCCGAATCCATGGAGAGGTGATACTTTTTTTTCTTCTTCTAACCCCTGTCTCAGTACTGTGATGCTTATCCTTAAACTAACGTTTCATTTCCACGTTTTAACGATAACCCTATCCCTAATACTGTCAAGCCTTACCTTACTCCTAACCTCACTGTAAACTCAGTACATTTTTGTACCTGTCAGTCCTGCAATGACATTTAGGTGGTTTCACAAGTTACCTTTGATGTCTACTGTTTCACAATTAGTGCTTTATTTCACTCTGCCATTTTTGCCCCCAGGTCTCTTATTACATTTCTTCTGTTTACCTCTTTGATTATCACAAGCCATGTAGAATATGTTAAAAAATACTGCAAACATGGGAAGTGAATGCAAGTTGTATGTTTTATCTAAACACAACATGTTTTGCTTCATGATCTTAACGGCTGTTTTCCTGAACTTTCCGGTAGAGAAGTTTTAGGTAAATAAACATTGAGCTGAGATCAATGTCTATTTTTTTTGTCAATTTTTTTTGTTGTTGAACATGGCTATGCTTAGGGCATATAAAGTAAAAGAAAATGGCTACAGTTGAAAGATTCATTTGTATTTAATCAATGTTTTTTAGGAAAGAGGTGTTGAAAAAAAAGAGGTGTTGAAAAAAACATTTTGTGTTTTTTTGTGAGAGTGGTTGTTCTATCCGATGGGGAGTTTCACCCCAGGGGGAGTTTTGCCCTATGTTACCCTACTGTTTAGCTGCTTTCAGTAACTACAAATCTTTGGCCTAAATCTAATAGGTTTATTTGGTTAGCTCATTGAGGTATGGATGCACAGATTGACAATGGTCATAACATGACGAAGATCTGTTTGAGGTCGATACATTGTCAATCTGTGCGTTTTATCTTATTACATTTCTTAGTTCGAGCATTATCATAGTTGCTGACTATTCTATCATTATCAGTATCTTTTTCATCTGCCCAAGTTGGATTTGCATGTTCACTATCTTTCTTACTTATCTATGCGAACACGTTACCTAACTAACAATGTTTATTGCTGCAACGTACAATATATATATACAAACGTATTATTATTATTATTATTATTATTATTATTTTAATAATTATTATTATTATTAAAAAACAAGTGAAATAGAGACACAGCAGGAAAGTACAGAATAAGACAAAGGAAAGCGAGGGTGCTTATATTTCCAGAAACATTTTGTATGCGATGCACAACATTTTGGATGAGGATATCAACTTAATATATGACTCAGTTTCACTTTTAAGACCAGTGAAATTTGGTTTGGTGTTATTGAATTTACATTGGTGGATATAAATTCTTTTTTTATTGAGCTTAATCAAGAAATATCTCTTCAACGTCATGTTCAACATTAGTAAATCCCCAAATCTCATTCCTATACAGTAGTTCAAAACAAGAATAAATAATGGATTGGATGCTACGGATGAGTAGTTGTACTTTGCCCCACTCAGTCCAAAAGGTTCCCAATTTGGTACACTTGATTTTTATCAATGTATCATTGTTTTTCAAAAGTGACTCTAATATTTTAAATTAATAGATGCAATTGGCTACTCATTCATCTTTGCAAACAGCCATAACTAGAATGCTTTTTCAAATGTCTGTGCAACAAAATCACAGGCACGTGACTTTCTTGAAT
This sequence comes from Esox niger, assembly GCA_016801105.1. NCBI lineage: Eukaryota > Metazoa > Chordata > Actinopteri > Esociformes > Esocidae > Esox > Esox niger. The sequence goes on from JACXGJ010002014.1 coordinate 22,739, forward strand.
CCATATTCATGGGTTTGCACTTGTTGCCAAGTATGTCAGTTAATTGTAAATTACATTACTTCATGTGATTTAAAACTAAAGCAAAGTGAGCTCCACCTGTAATTTTTCATTACAATAAAAAGTAGAATAATTTTCTGAGGCTTTGTTAAACTGCCATAGTGCTTGTTTTGGTTTTCAACAGTCTTGTGGCTTTTGTATTTTACCATAACAGGGATTTCTAGTTTTCCCAGGTGAGGCAGTCTGCATGCATATGAAGGCCAACTTCACTAAAACAAATTATTCTTCAGAAACTCAATTGCCTGTAAGACACATTTTAGTTTCACACCCAAATAAAATGTCCTCACAGTTGTTAGAACAACATGGTGAACCGATATCTACAACTGTGATTGTGGTTTTTCTACTTGTTGCACTATGCATGTTTTGTAGGTTGTTCATCCCATTCTTGTAGATCCTCAAGCTCTCTTAGTTTGGATGGGAAGAGTTGGTGACCTGCTATTTTCAGGTCTCCTGACAAATGTTCAATTTGTTTCAAATACAGGCTTTGACTGGGTCACTCATTTGGGACATTCAGACTTGGCCCAAAGCCACTCCAATCTTGTTGATACACCACCACGCTTCACCGTCGGGATGGAATTAGCCAGTTGATGAGTAGTTGTTTTTTTTTTGCTGTAGGTGAAGATTGGTATTTAGGTGCAAGTTTGATTTTGGTTCCCTCAGTTCTTTAATTGACCTTTGGCAAATTCTAGGTGGTGTGTCATAGCCTTTCACCCAGAAGTGGCTTTTATCTCTACCATTAAGGTCTGTGTGTTGAGTTAGTCCGGCCATTGTGTTCTTGGTCACCTCCCTACTTCCCTGACCTATGCCTCAACATAATTCTTTCTCAGAGGTCTACGGAGATGGATTTCTGAGATAAATTTGGAGTGTCTTGGCATAGTATGTACATGAGCTATTTCCGTTAATTTTCAATTAGTTCTCGTACTTTTTTGTATTGATGTGAAAAAATACAATAATATATCAATTATAAATTAAGTCTACAGCACCAAATGTGGAGAAGGTGGGGAGGTCTGAACTTTCTGAAGCCCCTGTTAATACACACTACAGTAGAAGAGATGGCAAACCGAGCCTACTTGACAACTGCTGAATTGCTAGAAAGACATGGAGTGACTTGTTAACGTAAAGGGATTAAAATCTTTGCCTTCAAAATTCTGGTTGTTTACATGTTAGTGTTGTACCAATCTGTTTTCACTTTGTCAGTGTGTCTCACCGTGCACATTGAATTCCAACAAAGTTTTTCTGTCTAGAAAACCTTAAGGCACATCAATGCAGTATTAGGTTGCTCTCTTACTGTTAGAGGAACATGCTCAATACAGTGTTGGAATTAGTAATGTAAGAAAGATTAGCCTGAGCCAACAGAATTAGGTTTGTTGTTTATGGTTGTCCTTCAGTTCAGTTTGATACATAGTTAAATGCATAGCTCTGCAAGGCTTTGACTGAACCCGTTTTGAAGTACTGTGAGTAACAGATACATCCATAACACTGTAGGACTTTATCTGTCACACTACATCATTGTATTAGAATCACTCAGACCAGGGTGATTTATTGAAGGAGCACACATTTGGTCTCCCATTATGTCAGACCAAGGATAAATAATATCCCAGATTAGAATATTACTCCCAGTGGAAATGTTTGACTTAAATCTGTGTCAAACCAGAAAGTTACAACTATGTACACTCTTCTGCCCCAAGGAAATCCAACTGCTGCTTTAAATAAGATTCATATTTACATAACTATGAAGAGGGTAGTTCTAGAGCATTTATGTGGAATCAGTGGAGTTGGGAGTTTTACTTCTACAAATGTACTGGGGGCAGATCTGCCTAAGAGGAATACATTCTAATTTGTTATTAACTATGTGGAGAGGGCTCCGCTTACAGGTTTAGGGTATGGACAAGCATCAACCATGGTCAACTGTCCTCTCAGAGCATAGTGCTTATTTATAATGCAAGCTTTATTGACACAACTATTCATAAATGTCTGCCTTCAGGGCAGGTCTGCCACCAAGTAGGTGTACCTGTTCTCCGAATGGGAAGAGATGATCTAAAACACATTTGTTTTTCTTGTGTTTGTGGTTGCTCTTTTGCAGATTTTATACAGATGAGCTGCTACCTCCAACCAAAATGATTCCCGTCAACCCAAAGAGTCACTTTGTGTAGAAATACCATGCCAGAATCTGAACTAGAAGTCTGAACTAGTGCCCGAATCAGAAGCAGCATCCAAGCATTCTTTCAATCTTCATAATCAACTGAAAGACTGGTACTTGAATTGAAAGAACACTTATCTCCATAGCAACCACATCACGTAGCTCTTCAGTAGCAGTCTTCATAAGTATATTTATAAATGGCTCCCACCAGCATGGAAGCCGCGGACATAGTTGTTGTAGCACTGTACTTTGTCCTGGTTCTTGCCATTGGCTTCTATGCCATGTGGAAAACCAACCGGGGCACAGTGAGTGGTTACTTCCTGGCCAGCCGCTCAATGAACTGGGGTATGATTGGCGCTTCTCTGTTTGTCAGCAACATTGGCAGTGAGCATTTCATAGGCCTTGCTGGATCGGGGGCCACCAGTGGGTTAGCGGTTGCTGCTTGGGAGCTGAATGCCCTTCTGCTTCTTCAGCTCCTGGGCTGGTTGTTCATTCCCGTCTACATCCACGCTGGTGTCTTCACCATGCCAGAGTACCTGGCCAAGCGCTTTGGTGGCCAGCGGCTCAAAGTTTACTATGCCGCTCTATCTCTGCTGTTGTACATTTTCACTAAGCTCTCTGTGGATCTTTACTCCGGAGCACTTTTCATCCAGGAGTCACTGGGCTGGAACCTCTACATGTCCATCATCCTACTCATTGGCATGACTGCTCTGCTGACCGTCACTGGTGGCCTTGTTGCGGTCATCTACACAGACACCCTCCAGGCGTTCCTGATGATCAGCGGGGCACTGTGTCTGACCGCCATCAGCCTGGTCAAAGTCGGCGGCCCAGAAGGGGTGCGGACCAAGTACATGGAAGCCCGACCAAACATCACAGCGATATTAGCATCCTCCAACTTCTCCTACGTCCCCTCCTGCCAAGTGGAGCCCAAGCCTGATTCCTTCCGCATCCTCAGGGGCCCGTGGGACCAGGACCTTCCTTGGCCCGGCTTCCTGGTGGGCCAGACACCTGCCTCCATCTGGTACTGGTGTACCGACCAGGTCATTGTACAGCGAGTGCTTGCTGCACGAAACATCTCCCATGCCAAAGGTTCCACGCTCATGGCTGGCTGCCTGAAGATCCTACCGATGTTCATCATCGTCATTCCCGGGATGATCTCCCGCATACTGTTTGCAGATGAGCTGGCGTGTATTAGCCCGGAACACTGCCTGGAGGTGTGTGGATCCAGGGCTGGGTGCTCTAATGTAGCCTACCCTCGCCTAGTGATGTCTGTCATGCCAGTCGGTTTGCGCGGCTTAATGATGGCAGTGATGATCGCAGCTCTTATGAGCGACCTGGACTCCATTTTCAACTCTGCCAGTACCATCTTCACCTTGGACATTTACAAAATGGCACGAAAGCAAGCGTCGTCAAGGGAGCTGATGGTGGTGGGGCGTCTATTTGTGGTGTTCATGGTGGTCATCAGCATCGCCTGGGTTCCTGTCATAATCGAGATGCAGGGAGGGCAAATGTTCTACTATATCCAGGAAGTGTCCGACTACTTGACCCCGCCCATCGCAGCCCTCTTCCTTTTAGGTGTCCTATGGCGACGCTGCAATGAGATGGGTGCCTTCTGGGGCAGCATGGTGGGGTTCGCGTTGGGTGCCACAAGGCTGGTATTGGCGTTAGTCTACAGAGAGCCCCATTGCGACGAGCCAGATGAGAGGCCATCCTTTGTTAAGGATGTCCATTTCATGTACGTGGCAGCTGTGCTGTTTTGGATCTCAGGACTGGTGGCGGTATTGGTTAGTCTTCTCACCCCTCCGCCAAGCACAGAGCAGGTCCGAACCACTACCTACTGGGGGCTAAGCCAAAGAAACGCAACCCCAACCCTACAGAGAGAAGAGATGAGCCAGTTAAACTCCCAAACTCAAGCCCATGTCAATGGAAATGGCTGCATGGACAAAGAGATGGCCAAAAACCTTCAAAACATTGTTAATGGGGTGGAGGCTTTGTCAGGTAATGAGACTCCGTGTCCTCGCCAAAATGGTGGCCACCCGATAGTCTGCTGTGGAGGAGGAGGGAGGGGAAAGAGGTGTATGAGGGTCCTAAAGTGGTTCTGTGGATTTAAGGAGTCAAATCACACTCGTCCCAGGTCAGCCCAGGAGGAAGAGAGGCTAATGGAGGAGATGCTCCAGGAGACCCCTCAAACCAGAGTCATCCTCAACATGGGCCTGGTTCTAGTGTGCTCTGTGGGAGTCGTTCTCTTCATATTTTTCTCTATGTAAGAGTGGATCTTTGTAACATGCAGTGTACAGTATACATAATACAGAGTCCTGCAGAGATGTAAGTAACAAGTAGACATGTAATAGGTCAACATGTGACATCTATCAAAGTGTTTCCCATGCCCAGTGCTGTCAAAATAATCATCATAATGCCCTTTTTGAGTAGGAGCAAACCAAAATATTTAATTTCACCCTGATATCATAGATGGTAGATGGACAAATTGCATCATTTCAGAAGGCTGCTAGATTATACTCTAGTACACTAATAACTTATCAGCTTTGTAATGTCTGCAAACTGAAAAACCTTGAAATTGGAGCCAGGGAAGACATTTATTTTGATGGCCACCTGCCTAATATTGTGTAGGTCCTTTTGCCGCCAATACATCCCTGACCTGTTGACATGGACTCCACTATACCTCTGTAGGTGTGCTGTGGTATCTGGTACCAAGATGTTAGCAGCAGATCCTTCAGGTCCTGTAAGTTGCAAAGTGGGGCCACTATGGATCGGACCTGTTTGTCCAGCACATCCCACAGATGCTCGATCGGATTGAGGTCGGGGGAATTTGGAGGCAAATATGACACCTTTAATTCGTTGTTGTGTTCCTCAAACCATTCCTGAACCATTTTTGCTTTGTGGCAGGGTGCATTATCCTGTTGAATGATGCCAATACCTTCAGGGAATACTGTTGCCATGAAAGGGTGCACATGGTCTGCAACAATGGTCAGGAAAGTGTTACGTGTCAAATTAATTTCACAAAGGGTAGGACCCAAGGCTTCCCAGCAGAACATTGCCCAAAGCAACACACTGCCTCCGCCAGCTTGCCTCCTTCCCGTGTTCTCCAGGTAATTGACGCACACGCACCTGACCATCCATTTGTAAAAGGAAACATGATTCATCAGACCAGGCCACCTACCATTGGTCCGTGGTCCCGTTCTGATGCTCAGGTGCCATGATAACGAGATAATCAATGTTATTCACTTCACCTGTCAGTGGTCATAATGTTATGGCTGATCGCTGTTTATATGTATATGTTTTTATACAGTCATTAAATCAAATACTGTGCTTGGACAACATCTGACTTTAGACAGCACATGATTAAACTTTGATTGCTGGTATTTAATCAAGTGTTCTTGAAGTGGATTAAAACAAAAAATACGACTGTTTTGGTTCTCCAGGGAGGCACTTGTGCTGCTAACCTGGGATGCCATTACAGATATAATGAGAGCTGTTGTGCACTATACCAATAGCAAAACACTATTATTACCATTTTACACACTTTGCCTTCATTTTCTGGAAGAATCTACGTGGAACAACTGGCCTTTTTTGCCCACAAGTGCTAATTAATGCTATTCATTATAATTTATTTATAATCATAATTTTTTTGTTGCTTTACCTTTGTAGCTTACAAACATTTTGCATAACTGTAAAGATAATATATGCTTGGCTGATCTTTAAAAATATTTTCCATTTTCTTTTTAAGAACATTTGGTTGTATTTGTTTTACCTCTCAACATGTGGGCCACAGTGGTTGGCCTGAGCTTCTGACCTAGATCTAGAAGATGTAGAAATCCCCGTTCTCAAACTGAAATAATGTTTGAACAAGTTCCAACTGCAATGGAAGATTACGGCCTGAATTTATACCACGTGCAGGTTAAGTTAAAAAAAAATGACAGCTACAGTTTTACCTCAGTAACATTCCAGTTACACTATTTATATGAAGGGAATTATGGGTTGAATTGCAGGAAAATAAGTCCTGTGTTTATTCATTGCCCTCAGCCCACATGGTTCTGGACAGAAATAAACCCAGCGGGTAACTGATGTCCTGAAAAGACCCAATGGACACCTTGGTCTGGTTCATAGGAGGCCACTGATAAAACCAGTACAGGAGCACCTGGATAAACAGCCCTATGGAACGAAGAATATGTCTGGGGATTAGAGTAAATACTATTATTTTGGCTTATCACTTGCTGTATTGCTACTTCCAGAAGAAGCTAGTGGGGGTGGGGCCCTAATAATGGCTGGAATTCTGTGAATGGCATGGTACCATCAAGCACAGGAAAACGATTGTTAAACGTATTATTCTAGTTTTGGCTTCGAGTCAAGCCTCTCCAAAAGATCTCAAATTAGGTTGGATTTATTTAAATGCTTGTACCAATTTTGTTTATCCATTCCTGATGTTGTGTGCTTGATTTGTTTACTCCACCTAAGGGACAACACAAACTTCGCCAGGCCCAATAGCCATGAAAAACCTGAGGCCAATGTGGGAATAGCACCTGTGTTTAAAGCTTGTATTTTGTCTTGTGCTATCTGTGAGCATCTTGTTTTGTCTGTTCAGTTTTTTCAGATTGGTTTTAATCATTGAACCTTAACTGTATGTGTAAACATGTAACCCAGGGCCCCGCTGCAAAAGAGACCTTGGTCTCAGTCTTATCGTGATTATTTATTTGTCTGTAGAGCAATTTATCCACAGGATGTGTCATGTTTTAACTGAGTGATGAATGAGAATGTAGGCACTCTGAGTGTTGCATTGTTGCTTCAACTACTGTAACAGATCCCTGCTGCCCCCTGGGGACAGAACAAATATAATTGAATTACAACTCTAATCTCAGATTTCAAAAACATAATTAGTTGAGACAATCAATGTCTATTTTATTTGTGGAAAAGCCTGAGCAATGTTATTTTATTTTTACAGAATTTGTGATGATTCAAGTCTTTCTTGACCCACAACAAATGTTTATATATTGTTGTCAATGAATATGTTTGGTTTAAATTTCCAAGAAATGGAAATCAGATTTGTGCCACATGCAAAATCAAACATTGCTTGCTGTAAATAAAATAATAAAATGACTATTTACATAAAATCCTGCCTGTTATGTTTACAAGACTAAATTTAAACACGACTCGTCTCTTCTTCCCTTACCAAACGGGATTGGAATAGTGTTATCTAGTCCAAAGTGATTTTGGGAGTGGCAAGGAAAAGAAAACAGGGAATATCTGAAGTATTATCTTAACACATTGACATCAGCTGTCTTCTGGTTATTTATTGTGGCATGTATCCTGTAGTAGTACAGTAAAATTGTTACACATGTAGCCTTTAAAAGTTTATTTAGGTAGACAGTATTTCATTTAAACGGCCCTATAACATGCTTTATAGGAACATAAAACACTTCTCTTTTTATACAGTACCTCATCTATCTTACATATAACCAGTCTGACAGGTAATGTATGACCCTATCTAGCAGTCATACTGAGCGACACCAGTACCCTGACCCTGCTAGTGTGGTGATTGTCTTCTCAGGCACTTGTTAGGATTTAGGAACTAGAGCTGCATTTAACATTTCACATCTAGTTGCTCCATTGTAAAAAAAAAAAATTTAAATGATACCAAACATTCAAATTCAAGTATAATGCAATAATAATTACACAAAATAATAGTAGCAATTCTCACATGTGTATCCAGCTGTAGTGTTTGTGTGCTGGGGATAATAAGATTCCACAGAGGGAGTTCAAGTGGACTTTTGCAATAGCTTCAGCATACCCTGAACCTGACATTAAAGGCCCAGTACAGTTGTTTTTATATCCATGTCAAATCTGTTCTGGTTAACCATTGAGTCCCTTTAGCATTTGAGGCTTCCATTAAAATGGTCCAATAAAAACGAATGCCTGTTTGTGGTCTGTGTGGGAACAGGGAGACTACACTGAAAACGAGTTGTTGGCAAAGGTTCTGGAATTCCATCTGTTATGGTCCACCACCCATGCAAAACCTGCTAATTAGAAGCTTCTGTGTACATTGTATTTTCAACCAGCAGCTATCAGAAAATTAAACACAGGAAAAATAGAATCATTACCGCACTGGGTCTTTAAAAATAATAGCAATTCAGGCAATACAATTATAAAGTAAAACACTGTAGCAATTCTGTAAAAAACACATAAACACTCAAGGTAAGTGTTGATCAGAGGAAGTATCATACTTATTCCTTAGAAAGTTACCACAGAAAATATGGATCCATTTGAAAATGGATCAAAGAGTAAATTAATTGATTTTGAGTTGGTGCTGGAATATATATTTACGACGATGCAGTAACCTTTGTTGTAATCCATTTTACACCTTGAGTCTTGTACAGTACTCTGAACATTTAGGAGACAGAAAATCCAGCCCAACCAATAAATTAAACCCACCCCTGTAAACTACATTTTCAACCATACTGACAGAAACTGTAAATAAGACAAATCTTTTATAGACTAACAAATTAGTCTATTTGACATGTTTATGTGCGCCTAAAGTCAGATTTCACAAATGAGTTTGAAAGGACAGCCTTTCATACACAGCCTGACTTAAACAGGTATTAGATAAATGTGCCATCCAGTTATTAACCGGCAGGCAGCCATTTATCCTACATTTCTGGATGATTGTCCGACTTTCTCTTCATCCCATCCTTCTCACCCTCCTTATCTTCACACACTTCTGTCCCCACCCCTCGGGTGGGTGGGTCTTATTCCCTGTGCTTGAGCTGAGAGGACTTACAGCCACTTTAACTGCCGTCGTCACAGTGTATCTCTTTGCCCTCGGCGTGTATCGCAATAAATGTGTGTGTCTCCCCGCCGCGTGTGCTCAGTAGCGTCCCCGGCCTCCTCTGGACATGGTGAGGGGCAGTGAGACGGAGGAGAGAGAAGACACTTCCCAGTATAAACTACGGGACAGGAAGAGCTGGTAGAGAATCACCACTGAGATAGCCTGGCACAGGATCACACCGATCGTCACCATCTGGACACACACGCACAACTGTCAACACCAAAACCATTCAAAACGGGTCAGCAGAGTCACTAAATGGTGCCGTATCCCCTCACCTTTTCCCTCTGATGCTCGTTGAAGATGGCCGAGAGGAGAACTAGGACAGGGTGGCTTAGGAACCAGATGAAGCAACCCTGAGAAACAGTTATCATTCAGATCTGAACAATGGGTCTCACAGTACCATTAAATGCAGGATGCACTGCGGCTTGCTTCCAGGCATGGGTGTTGTCACTACATTCCACGTTGGGTTCGCCTACCTTGGCGAAGCTGAGGTAGAAGTCTCTCTTGAGGGCGCTCCTCTCTGTGCTGATGATGGTGTAGAGCACGGAGGCCAGCAGCAGGGCCAGGATGATTCGCAGAGCTATGAGGAACACGCCCGCCATGCTGCGCTGGGCGTGGTAGCTGTGGTGCTCCGTCTCCTCATACTGCTCCCACAGGAGCAGCGCCCCCTACAGGATCCGGAGTCGTGGTGAAAAACAGTCAATCTCCCTATACTTTGAATGAATTATTCACAAAAAGGTGTCATGTAAAATAAAAAAAAGTGCAAAAACAGGATTTACTTACAACCCCCCACCTACAATACTATTAATCACACGCCACTTTCAAAGGAGGTTGGGAGAGAAAGGTCATTGGTTCCTAGTTCTGATCAGCAAATGAATACTGAGTAATAGCCTTAACCGTTTCCAAGTAGGGGGTTATAAGGTGGTAGATAGGCTTACAAGACCCTGACCTGTGTGGCAACTCCTCCCATAGCGAGGGCTTTAGAGGCAGGGGATGAGTCCCACTGGAGAGGTCTGCTCTGGGGCTTCCTGTTCTTGCTGAGTGTCCATCCTGTACACAGGCTCAGCAACATGTACAGCATTGACACCTGGGACACCATGTCACAGACTACAAGACGGGAACAGCACACGGTCAGAACAACACGCGGTCTGAACCGCACAGTCAGACAAACTGCAAAACTGAGAAAATAGAACTCACACTCGGCCAAACTGCCCATTATGGGAATGCCGTCTCCGTCCCTGGAATACCTATGGCAAGAGACACGTGTTCGGACAGGAATTAATTAAACATATTTGCATGCACAAAAGAATAAATTGGATAATCCAAAGATCCTGTAACACAGAAACTGCTGTAAACCCGGGCATGGCAGTTGAGAGGTGACTGACTGGTAATGACCTGGCCAGGTGGATGTAGTTGAAGAGGGCAGAGACTCCCTGTAGAGCCAGGGCTGTGGAGAGGACCTTCAGCACCATATTCATGGGCCCACCCTTCCTGAGAGCTCTCCACAGGGGCTGCACATAGATACAGGATGCTACGAAATAGGCCAGTATCAGCAGACAGTAGAAACTATGAAGGCCTGGCAGGAGTTGGACAATGGGGCGGGGGTGGAGAGGACAACCAGTTAAGCATTCAGTTGAATCTTATCAAAGTTTTTTTTTAACAAAGCCAAGATAAGACACCAGGTATTGATCGTAACGAGAGGTTAGTGAAGCCAAGTGGGCAGAGGTATGGAGGTAGGCAGAACCAAGTACGAGCTAACATGATCCTTCCTGGGCAGTATTGACGAATTCTAGCATGTTTCTGCAAAGATATAATTACATTCACAAAATGTGTCCTGAACACAACTTTGTCCACTCTATAAGATATTTGACTCATTGTTCTGAAAATAAATGACCGTGTCCTTGAGGTCACTGACCCGACTCCTCTGAACCCATCCCATGAACCTGTCCTTGGGGTCACTGACTCGACTCCTCTTAACCCATGACCCTGTCGTTGGGGTCACTGACCTGACTCCTCTGAACCCATGACCCTGTCGTTGGGGTCACTGACCCGACTCCTCTGAACCCATGACCCTGTCGTTGGGGACACTGACCTGACTCATCTGAACCCATGACCCTGTCGTTGGGGGCACTGACCCGACTCCTCTGAACCCATGACCCTGTCGTTGGGGACACTGACCTGACTCCTCTGAACCCATGACCCTGTCGTTGGGGACACTGACCCGACTCCTCTGAACCCATGACCCTGTCGTTGGGGACACTGACCTGACTCCTCTGAACCCATGACCCTGTCGTTGGGGACACTGACCTGACTCCTCTGAACCCATGACCCTGTCGTTGGGGACACTGACCCGACTCCTCTGAACCCATGACCCTGTCGTTGGGGACACTGACCTGACTCCTCTGCGCTGAAGTGTTCCAAGGGGTTTCCTGCCGAGTCTGGGTTGAACAACAGGATAGTGAAGGCCAGGTCCCCTTGGGCGGGGATGATGCCCCCCTCCCCACAGGTGTAACGGTCTGCGTACATTGCCATCCAGAGCGTGGGGCTAGACTGGTGAGGGATGCTTTGGTTGTGTTCCTCCTCACTCAGGTGGACTGACCGGAAAAAAGCAATGTTAAACGGTGTTAGAGGGGAACAAGCTATAACATGTAGCTCAGAAGGCTAATGTGGTCTTTAGTTACGCATACAACCAAGGTTCATTGCCCAGTCTGTTACATTTGAAGATACAACATTGTCTGTGTACATTTGTTCTATTTCCTGCAAATGCTTGTCATGCTGTGATGAATAAAACACTGAAATCAATAATTTTTTTACCGCTACCCAGAGAGACGTGCACAGCCTGAAAGCAAACAATAAAAATGCCATTCATAAAAGACAACTCACTGGAGAACTGGGCCTTAGAAAGACGATCAGGACAACTGAGGTGGTCAATGTCGAAGCCTTCCTCTGTCTCTGGGAAGAGCAGCAGTTTAGCCTCCTTCTCCACGGCTAAGGGAGCATTTTCCAACCTGCATACCAGAAGTCCACGACCTCCTGGAGAAGAGACAGAGAAAAAAGAAAGATAAAGTTTGAGAAAAGTGTAGAGAAAAGGGGAATGAAGAAAGAGGCCTAATTGCACTCAATCCTCCTTTACGATGATTAGCATTTCATTATACCAAACAGAATATTTTGACCTTTAGCCAAATGTGTGATAAGGAATTCTATTGCATATACTACCTGCAATACGTAAAGCAATATTTACCGCCATCCTATCACACTTGAAAACATGATGTTCCGATCTTGACAACATGATGTTCCAATGGCCAGAATGTCTGGACTTATTTTTCAAATGACTGCATAGTGTGGTTTGAACCGAGTGAAGTCAACATGTCAAGATTAGACAAATAACTACACTTCCTGACATAAATAGGCAAATTAATGCATAACGAACACTTTCCAGACTGAAAACACATGATCTGTTGCTTCCTTATTAAATAATTATATTTCAAACACCACAATAATAAAAAGCAAAGCATCATCTAGGTGCAAGTGTATATACATATCTAGAACAAATCCGCCAGACTTAAATAACGTGACGTGCAGAAACCTTACTCTATAGAGAGCTAGAAATGTCGCGAATGGGACAATCTAAATGGTACCCCTTGGGTGTCTCGACTCGTAGGCAAGGATATGTTACGTTGCTACAAATTCGAACTAGATGACCACTAATTTGAGTCCAGTAAGAGCAGTCAGACGTTGGAAGATCGGGTTCTATGTTACACCTACCGTGATACATGAATTTTGTTATGTACTGTCCATTCTGCTCTCTGGCTGAATCGCTCTTGAAAACTCCCGACACTGTTTTTCCAAAAGCCGGAGTGCATAGAAAGAAAACTATACATATGAACAATAACGTATTCATTGTCCTCTTTGATCTACTTATCAATTTCGATATTAGGCAGACTATTAGATGACAATGAATGGGCTAGTCTACCAAGGAGAGATCCAGCTGCACTGACAGTTTGATTGATTCAAGTTTCAACCAGTCAAAGAAGTATCTTCAATACTTCAAAGCTGAAAGCCAATCAGAGGGATATAAAAGGGTGGGCTCCACAGCGGACCAACCCAATGCAGGCCTCTGACACGTGTCAATGTTGCCGTAAACACGGTTTGTCGCAAAAGTTCCACATAGCGGATGTTGTCTATGCTCAGTTGGCAATCGATTGCTTCTGACATAAGCGGTTGACAGCATGTACGTGTAAATGGTGTACTGTAACAGGTGATGGAAGTCTTTCGATATTCTTCACTATCCACCTCTTAAAACTGCCTCTACATAATTATATTATATTTTGTTTACTAGAGACACTATTGACTCTCCCTCCAGCACAGGCAGGCTATCTAAGCTAGCTAACGTTAGCTATTAGAAATAACTCATGTCGCTTGGGAGAGTGCCTGGTGTTGCCTTGGGCTTAATTGAAAATTGAAGATCTAAAAGAAACCAAGGATAGGATAAACAGACCAGTTCTGCGAGGATGGACTTTGTCAAAACAGTCCTAGTGACTGGAGGGGCAGGTTTTATGTAAGTAGTTGTAAATCATCATCAAAACATGAATAATGTTGTAGACAAGTACTGTAGTATTTTAAAGTCCATATTCCGTTACCCAAATAATTGTTTACTCATCCATCCAACCTGTTTTTTTGGCCATAGCACAACATGGAGAAGAAAACACTTAATGTTTTCTGTAAATAAGAATGTGTTCTTAGCATACATACATGGTAAAGTAATGTACAAAAATAAGCTTTTTTACTATTATAAACCTGAGTATTCCCCCAGAGAAAGATTTCGTGAGCTGGCAAATTCTGTGATCTGCATGAATTATGTTACTCTATAAACCTGCAGATCATTCAGTTTTCCAACACATATAAGTAACAAAATAATGTAACTCATATTGTACTTAGTCATATGTCATAGTTTATAGAATTTTGGAAACATTTAACATTATCTTCAACAACGGCCAAACACAATACAGTATGAACTGCAACTGTTTTTCCATCTGTGCAGTGGGTCCCATTTTGTTTGCTCCCTGGTCAACCGGCATCCAAAGTGGCGCATAATTAACTTAGATAATGTAAGTATCTAGTGTGTTATGTCTGATGACTCCTTTATGTCAAAGCTCCTTCAGAGCTTTGGTACATTTCTCACACAATTCACCACTAGGACCAGATGAACTCTATACTGTGTGTGTTATTTTGGTTCAAATGATTCAGCATCCTTTTCTCATCCCACGACAGCTGGACTACTGTTCCAATCTCAGGAGCCTGGAGGCAGTAGAAGACAGAGGAAACTACACCTTTATCAGGGTGAGGGAGAACTGCCTAGTCATACTGTGACACATTGTAACTGCAAACTGCTGTTGTGTGAATCATTTATCTAGTAAAGACTGTTTACTTTCAGATCTTTTATGGTTTGTTCCTTTCATTTCACAGGGTGACATATGCAATCCATGTTTAGTAAACCACATCTTTGCCACAGAAAACATCAACATTGTTTTTCACTTTGCAGCTCAAACACACGTTGGTAAGAAATTGCTTTTCTGTTCTGTTTTGATGGCATGCAAAACCAATCATCGATGTTATTGAGAACACCCAGGTGACCGAGACGTTAATCCATATGCCATGTTCTCCAGAGATGTCCTTCATATGGCCATCCAGATACCACCAAGCAAACGTAGAGGGGACCCAGGTGCTACTAAATTCAGCTTTTGAAGCCGGGGTGGAGAAGTTTATATACGTTAGCACAGACGAGGTGTATGGAGAGAGCCTTGATAAGGTCTGACCACTCATCATTTTCACTGATTCCCTTACAACATTTCCACACCTTACATGGCACATTTAAGTTTGAACCTTGTATTTTTAGGGTCCTCTCTTCAACTTCTTTTGCCAGTGTCACAATGGTAAAAACATTCTCTTTAACCCCCGGGCAGGAATTTGATGAAAGCAGCCCAAGGAGACCTAACAACCCATACTCTGTGTCCAAAGCAGCCGCTGAGTGTCTTGTTTTGTCTTACTGGGAGAGACATATGGTAAATACAGCCAGCAGACAACGCACAGTTACAACCAGACACTAGTATTACAATTACACTCAGACACTAGAATTACAATTACACTCAGATACTAGAATTACAATTACACCCAGACACTAGTATTGCAATTACACCCAGACACTGGTATTACAATTACAACCAGACTCTGGTATTACAATTACAACCAGACTCTGGTATTACAATTACAACCAGACTCTAGTATTACAATTATAACCAGACACTAGTATTACTACTGAAACCAGATGACGCTGCACTCATGCTGGCTCAAGCCTGCTAATCCTGAGTGAGAGTTGAGACAGATGGACAGTCCAACAATAACTTAATTGTTGAAGTAATAAAATATCTTCAATATTTGTTGTTATTCCCCTTTTTATGTAATTTGGTTGATTGGTGATCATGGTGTGAACATGTAAAGATGATCTTTCCCCCATGCGGGACCTATTTGTTTCTTGTTTTCAGTTTCCTGTTATAATAACAAGGAGCAACAACGTCTATGGACCCAGACAGTATTTGGAGAAGGTAGTCTATAACCTAAAACTTTTGCTCCAGGGCCCCCTTTTCACATTTATGAAAATGTCTCATATTTTATTTGAAGGACTTATGAAAAAGGTTGATTTGAAGCCCGACACTACTTTTTTTGACAATACTCAAGACATCTTTTGGGTAGAATATTATTATAATGGTAATAATCGTGGACCTGACTATATTTAAAGTTATTCTGACATAGATGCATTTGGGATTTTTGACAATAACAAAGTATATTTTTTCCGTCCCGCTTTGAGCTTGATAGATTACATTTTCTTTATATTTGCATAATCTATGAGTAGAATCACTACCATACCAAAAACACAGGTGATGTAGTACACCATTTTTTGGTTATTGACTTGACAGCTCCAAAAATCACAGTATGCTTCAATCAATTATATAAAAACCAACAAACAAAAGTTTTTAAGATAATTAGTAGGGTATGGGGATGGGAACATTTGCTGAATGAGCATGGGAGCCAGACTCAAACCCATGTTGTAATGGTGCTCATACACCAGAGGCAGTGGACAAGATCAGTGGACCACATACATCTAATTTCAAAAAAGTTGTTGCCAGGCAGGTTTTATGGATCTCTGAAAATGTTTTTTCCCCCCAGGTAATTCCAAAATTTGTATCCCTCCTTCTGCTGAACAAAAAATGGTAAACACATTTTAACCAATCCAGGGATTTTTATATATCCTACATTTTTGTTTTAAATAAAGCCTACATATCCCATGCTCCTCTTGCCACAGTACCATCCAAGGGACCAGCCCCCAATCTCGCCACTTCCTGTTTGTAGATGATGCAGTCGAAGCGTTTCACACTATCTTGGCAATGGGGGAAGTAGGAGAAATCTACAACATTGGAACTGAATTTGAGATATCCATCGTTCAACTTGCCAAACAACTGATCCAGATGGTGGGTGAAGTGAATCCATAGCCTCCATGGTCTTCCACTGAGCCACTGACACAAATGGGCTCATAGACTGTGTGTTACAGGTCCGGCAGATTCCTTACGCAGAGCTCGGCGACTGGCTGGAGTTTGTTCCTGACCGGTGAGTGGAGAGTAAGAGGGGGATAACACTACGTGCTCTCGATCCTATACTTCCGTTTAGTTAAATGGTAGAGACGTGTTCAGCGAGATTCAAATATACAGATGGCAACTGGCTCCCGAGACACTGACATTGAATCCCCCTGTCACCCAAGGCCAATGGTGGACCTGAGATACCCGTTAAACTGCCAGAAGCTGAGGAGGCTGGGTTGGACACCTGCAGTGTCCTGGAAAGAAGGCATCAGGAGGACAGGTACTTAAGTGGCATTACTCTGTTGAGTCCTTATATTAACTTGCATTCAGTTGAGCTCTATGTCAAATATCGGTAGACCAAAGCAGTGCTTCCCAACTTAATCTTCTCAGTGATAAAAAAAGTCACCATCAAAAGTCCTCGAGGACTTGCAGAATTACAGTCACATAATCAACATATTTTCATTGTCCAGCTGCTTTTTTCCTCTCAAGAAAAACTCTTGAGGAAAAAAGCAACTTCAGCCTGTCTGACATCACCACCAACCACAATGTTTTCTTGCTAGTGAAAATGAGGTTTAGATGTGCAGCAGGCTTCTTGAGGGTGAGGCGTTGATAATTATTGTCCCTCATTAACATAATTTTAAATCTTCTTGATATTACCAGTACATTTAACAGATAAAGGCCTATTATAAACACTTAATGTATGCAGAAAATTGCTTAGAATACAAAACTATAACTGTTTTGTTGTATATTTCTGTTTTTCAGTGAAATGGTATCAAGCCAATCCAGACTTCTGGCCAAACGCCAAGATAGACAGAACCATCAGCTATGAGCCTGACACCAAAGACCAATAAGCACACAGATCCTCTTCCAGGACTCAAGGTCACCAACCCTGTTCATTGAGAGCCACTGGGTCGGCTGTGTTTTGGTCCAGCCCAGTATTAACCCACCTGATTCAAATAATCAAGGTTTTAGTTGTGGACCAAAACTCTATTCCTAGTCATCTCAATCACTGTGGGGTGATTCTTTTGTATAATTTTGCTATGTTTTTATATTATACAGTAGAAAGTAATTAATATTAAAGACTCAAAGATTGTTATTTTTCCAGAAGTGAATGTAGCAGGTCAGATAGCATTAACGTATATAAAAATAGCAACATTTACTTGATAATACATAAGGTATACTGTACAGGTTGACGCTAGCGGAGAACTTTGTAAGATAAACATGTCAAACTTTTTATTTAAAAGCTATTCATGCCAGAACAAAACTTAGTTCTCTTGGGTTCAAGAGGTAAAGACCACAGTCTGTAACCTGATGGCAGAAGTGCATACTGGCTGTTCTGCTGGTGTAAAAGATCCAAAGTGATTCTCTCATATGAGGCAATTCCGACATTGACTTGCATAACTAACCATGGGTATTCAATAGAAGGGCTGGTGCCTGCTGGTTTTCTGTTCTACCTCATTGTGACCACCCAGTTTCAGATAAGTCCCTGATTTGATGATTGGAATGATTAAAATGTAGAACTGGCCTTGAGTTCTGTTTTGGGTCACTGTGGTCTTCTCAATAGCCTATAGGAGGGGGTCAAACCAGGTTGGACATTCATAGAATCTCTAAAATCAACCTGTATAGTATCTTATCTATAGGGTTCTCAGACATACGACATATACTGTCGTACATAAACCAAGACCAGTCTGCTGAAATGACCAAAACAGATGACATCCAACTTGCCTTTCATTCAGGAAATACAACCTGGACTTGACACTGTAGGCTAGAAAGTTCACTTCAACTATTGTTTTGAGGCCATCTTCTACCAATTCTATGCACTGTTCACTGAAGTTGATAGCCTGTTTGGTTTTGGTGACCTGATCCAGAAGTCTCCTTGCACCATGTAACTCATCAGTGGACGGAATCAGATCGTCAGAATTACATGTCATCTCTCAGCAGGTAGTCCTTCAGTGACATAACGTGAACAGGCCAGTGATGTCTTAAACTAATATAGCACCACCACTGTCCTGAATACTTAAATGTTATTTTAAAAAGCAGAGCACCTGCACATGATATGCATGACAAAATGACCAGGCAGTAGGTTATTTGCAAGTCCAAACTTTTAATTTTGGTAAAATTATACAATAAATGCACAGATACGTTTTTTCTCGTGCAGTGCACAGCCTCTAAACTAATACATTAAAGCAAATACTAACAGGCTACTGTGATGTTCAGGGTAGTCTGGCCAGCCCGAAGCTCTCCAATGCCCTTGGTAGCTTCATAATTTCATCTATACATTTTCACTTAAACTGTTCACTCATCCAAGCCTAATATACCCAGTCTGTCACTGTTACTTTAGGACTTGCTGCCCTTCTCAGACTCACCACACACACTCCACTGAACACACAGAGGCTTAAATATGCAAATACAACAACAGAGCAGAACCACATGTTTTTTTTCCTTAAGATTGCCATGTGCCAGACATTCGCTGGGGGGAGGAAAACTCAAAAACAAAGAAAGTTTGAATTGGAGAGAATCTGGACACTTTTTGCACTGGTACGTTGTTTTTTAGAAAATGATTTTGATCACTTTTATTATCCAAACCTTGGCATTGGTTGTTTCTAATTTTGTTCGCCAATTAAACGATAAGATTACGGTTGATTAGACGTTGCGGCCGAGAGGCCAGTACTAGAAGTAACAGGTGTGGATTTTGATATTGAGTCCAATATGACTGACATTAAAAAGCTCACACTACCCCGAAAAATATAAATTCCCACGCATACCGGTGACATTCAACATTCAAGTGCCAGTGTTTTTATACTGTCTTTTGGTCAAGTTTCTTAAACTACCACTTTTTAGGCTTATAAAAATAAATATTTCTCAAAAATGCTTAATAAATTACACAAACTAGCAGCAAAAGTAGAATCTAGTAATCTGTGTGCAAATAGCTAAATTCCCAGAATGCTACTGTACTAACCCCTGGTCCCAAATAAATCCTGGTTTTAAATAGTGAAACCTTCCCCTTTCGTAAACAAGCTGCGTTTCTCACAATCTCCTCACACAAAATTCGGAAGCTTAAAGGACACGCACTCAAGAAGACATTTATATAAAACTCTAGATGTGCAATAAAATACGTTTTTGTAAAACTCGATGGTCATTAAGTAACATCAGAAAGGGGCCTAGACCTAACTTAGGTAGCACCATTCAATCTTTAAGTTATCACAATACAGTCAGTGCATCTGCTTCATAACCACCATCATGTCAATGTTATTTATTCAAAATGTCAAGGCACGACACACTTTGAGAATAATTATGTATTGCACTTAGTTAAATGCCATTTTCTTGCCAACGTTGGGCCTCCTTCCTAAATAAGGAAGAAGCCTGCATGCCAGCTATAGTAGTAAATTGGCCAGTGATTTTACATTATACATCCAGCCCTATTCCACAAAGGGACAAATAGCTGCATTGGTTCTTTGTCAGTAATAAAGGATAGATAAAACACCCCCGTCTTTGTCCGGGTCGCATGGGCTAGATTCACCAGCCAGCATACACAGGAAAACCTCATTGCCTCTTAATATGGTGGTGCACTGAGAAATAAACTGCACTTCCCATCATCCTTTGCTACATTGGTGCGCAATGCACAGTTCAGTTTGCTCGCTTGTACATTACCAGCCCTCTGCTGAACACACACACTTAGATTCTGACCTATGACCTCCTTACCCTGACACACTGAGGGGGAAGAGCTTGTACAGTTGTTTACAGTAAACCCGAGAATGTTCTTCGGATTCTAACGCAGCTTGAAAAAGAGATAACGAAATAAAGGTGTAAGAGAACAACATTTTGTAATGAAGTAAAAGCCTGCTGCAGAATTTCCTTTTGCACTTTGTTTTTTTTAAAACTCCTTGACCAAAAAACAACAACACTTGCATGCGTAATTCATCCCGGGATGGCCTTGGCAAAAAGCAAAGCCACCCAGGTTACTGTGTGGTCCTATGGCAACCATTCGAACTTCACTTTCAATATGGCAAGCGCCGTTTTAGAATTGTTGACAATTTTAAGAAACATTCTGTCGGAAGGACATTTCAATTGCATTCCTCCAAAATGTTTTCAAGTAAAAAAGCTAACTCAAAAACAATTTCACCCACCAGGCAGCTAGAAAGTTTGCTTCACTAGCCGGTTCAATAGCAATCAAGTGGGGAATTGGCATTCAAGCAGAGTTGCTCAAATACCTCGTATTTACATTTAAATATTCAATTTTAAAATATTAAGATCGTAGAACTGGAATGGCTCGTTTAGTGAAGACTACCATATTCCTCTCCAGGATAGAGTGAGCGAAACATATTTTGAACTCTTTTTTCCCCTTGAAGTGCACTTTTGTCACATAAGGGTTTGAAAACCTATAATGGAATTCTCCTAAGATGGCTGAAACATGCGGTTGGAGCTGGTTTGAGCCATCAGATTACCCTGTGACAAATTTGAAGCTCAAATGGACGAATGACTCACTCAAAAGTCATGTCATCTCGGTGTTTGCCAAGGTTTGATATTTAGTTCAAGCTTATTTTGTTTGCCTTCCGAATAAAATAACAAAAAACACGTTTAAACCCAAAAAAAATATTACTTCTTTTCGGCCAAGTTTCAGCCAGCTATGACGTTTAAAATAATATAATAGAGAAAACGATCTAATTGTTAAAGGCACAGTACATTAACAAACAAATGATCCTCAGTTTTTGTTACAAAGAAAAAAAAGCAGCTGTAGTGAAGAAAAAGAACTAGAAGTCATATGCTATTGTCATCACGGGTGACCACACGATGATTCCGGAGCCTGGCATCGCTAGGTTACGCTCAGTGGGCTCCAGCTCTTTCGGCCCCCCGTCTCTCTCTGCCTCAGCTCCATTTGGGGGGGGAAGCGGTCAGAGAATCACAACTGGTAATGTACTGCAGAGTCTGTCTGGAAGCTACACGGGGGTTTATATAGTCTGGCTTAGGTTACACATGTGGTTTCCTTATCAGTGAGTTTGGCGTGGCGCGGCCCACTGCTAGGGGGTGGAGGAAGGGAGGGTGGGGGTGTAGGTAGAAGGGGATATGGTTTAGAGGAATGCTTAGTTGCCCCACCAGTCCACTCCCCCTTGGTGGGTGTAGCTTCCTCCATAGCCGTCACTGCTGTAGAAGTTGCCTCCAAAGCCACCTGCGGTGAAGAAATTAGGTCAGGACAGTGTTTTCAGGATAACAGGGACCAGAGTTCTACATTTGGCTGAGCAAAACTGTCTGGGAAATTCCTAACCGACAGCCACAAGATCCAACTATTTTTCTTATGTAATCATTTAGGATACTTGATATGACATGACGCCGATGCAGAACCTGTGTCAACCATGCTGTACCAGACTAGGGATCCAACAGTCTACCACATACTGCTTAATACAGCCCAGTGGGGTTAACAGATCAGATAGCAGATAAAGGGATATATCCGTGAAGGCCTAACAGGGAGTGTGTTGGAGAATAGCTCTAACTGTGATGCAGATGTTACTCTGTTTCCAAATGTTTCTCCACCGCGAGGTTCCGAACCAGTACTTACCGCCGCCACCGCCGAACCCACGGTTTCCTCCGTGCCCACTGGGCTGGCGTCCACCACGACCCCCGAACCCTCCAGTGCTGCTGCTGCCACCGCTGGTCTGACGGTAGTCCCTGGCTCCAAAGCCTCCAGAGCTGAACCTAAACACAGACAGGGAGTGTAAGTGTGGATCCCTCAGAGTGATGCAACCTCCATCAGCTGATGTCTCCTTCATACTTTCCATGTGTAACCAAGTAAAGATTTATTGTGCAATGGATACACTACTGCAAAGGAAGCTAACCCCAATGCACATTAAATATGCTTGAATAAGCCACCACTTTGATTTAAAGCAGCATATCTGGCACTGGAGTAAACTGACAGGTGTACATAAGACAAATGCATTTATAAAATCAGTCAAGAATAGTTAGGACAATCTCCTTCTGTAGAGCATGATTGTCAGGGGCTGCATTTATTTCATGAAATAAAAAATGACCTATTCATTTTATGAGGTTCATGTTGAGTCAGTCAGAAGGGGAGATGTCCATTGCAACAGTTAACTGAATGTAAGTACGCCCAACTGCCATGTTTGTTTCTGAACACACACCTTGTGTTTCTAAAAACACACCTAGAAACCTCCCACCCCTAACCACACCCTTAAAACCGCTCTGAAGGGCCAATGCATTTCTTAATGAACACGACTGAAAACAAGGTCATCTGAACTGAGCCCCGAAGTACTTCAACATGCAACAAAAAAGGTAACACCCCACTACGACCTTTGCTTCACTGCTACCACATGTACCTCTTGGATCGCCCGCGGGTGTTGCTCTTGTGCTGGTGCTCATAGGCCAGGCTCTCCAACCAGGAGGGCACTTCCTGTTTAGCCTCCACCAGGATGTCCAAAAGGTCCTTGGTGATGTTGCCGTTCTTATCGTTGAAGAACGACGTAGCCAGGCCTGGATGTAGGGAGGATTCACTGCGTTAGAGTAGAGTTTCTATCCAAACAACGAAATCACTCAAAACCCACCTAATTACAACGTTTATATGGTTGTGTTTAACACTGCACACCGTTGCTCAACCATGCAAAATCCATGAGTGAGAGAGTTGCCCACTTTCACAGGACATTAGGTCAGTAAGGCACAGACATTTAGAAAGAATGCCCTTCTCATCGGGTTGGATACGGTCGACTGGCTTACCCAGGTTGCCTACACGTCCAGTACGACCAATACGGTGGACATACTCCTCTATGTCGCTCGGCAGGTCAAAGTTAATGACATGCTTTACATTAGAGATGTCCAGGCCACGTGCAGCCACCTGGTACAAGAGAGCAGAAGACAACATTATTGTCCATCTTGTTTGAACAGCTCCAATTAACCAACCCCATAACATACAAAAATATTCCAAATGCACTAGGCTGTGAAGAGTGAGGCCAAATGATAGCGTAGCCTTGTTACATTTTCCTTCCTAATTTAATAATATTGGATTTGTGAATAAGGCTCTGCTTTTTATGAACAGCAACTCCCAGAAGACTGGTCAGTTACTGTCAAGATGTCTTCCATAACAGCATCAGATTTGGTGATACACTTTGGTTCTGGTCACTTGCTCATTTAGCCAGGAAGTCTAGCCTTCTACCTTCACATGCGCCCAAGCCAACACAATGAGTTGTTAGAGGGCGAAGAGGCCCACAAATAGTGCTGACTAACTGCACCATCCTCAACCAGACCCTGGGCTAATCTACAAGCAGTATTCCAACCCTGATTTAGCTAACTAGAGACAGTGACTTTACCGCTTGGTCATTCTGGAACCTCACTGTAACAGATGTATATAATATATGCTAAATCTGACAAAGTGCTTCCATTATGCCAAATTAATATTGGCCATAAAATGTTTAAAAAAGTAGCAACATATCTGTTCATCATCAGCCATCACATTACTCATCCATTTGAAACGTTATAACGTAAACCAGACACGATGCCTGCATGCTACTCACAGCTGTGGCAACCAGGATGGGGCAGCGTCCCGAGCGGAACTGGTGCAGTGCCTCCTCTCTGTCCCTCTGGGAGCGGTCCCCGTGGATACTGGTGCAGGCATATCCCTCACGGTACAGGAAGTCCTCCAGGGCATCCGCCCCCTTCTTGGTCTCCACAAACACCAGCGTCAGAGAGTCCTTACCTAGAGGAGGATGAGGGCAGGTCAGTCACTGATTCACCTGGACAAGCATTAAATAGGGCAGCAATATGAAATACTACAATCGAAATGGAACAAAACCTAGTCCCCAACTAAGCGTAGAGCATAGACCACGTCAAGTCTATAAGACATTTCTATGTAAAACATTCAGGGCTCGTTCTGTAACACACTACCGCCCGTGATTGTAGATCTGTAAGAGGTGGGAGAGGGACGGAGGGAGTGTGTTAATCACAAGGGGGTAGGTAGGTGGGAGGAAACATCCACTGTTGCTAAGAGATGAAGGCTCTGGCAAAGAAAAACTGCATATCTAAAGTGTTGTTGGTCTACAGTGACTCATGATGACCAGAGGGCTTCTTCAAAAAGGTTACAGCACATTCAAGTCAATTGAAAAAGGAATGGGAAAGGGCTTGACATTACCACTTGTCCTCTTGCCCGAGACCAGAGAACTATTTTGTTTTATCGGAAAAGCTGAAAATATATTTAGTTTAAAAATAAGTCTGAAGTAGTCACAACATAAAAAGCATGTGACCTCCAGGTGCCATGGGTTGCACACCGGGGTTCCCAATCTTTGCTGAGCACATGAAGAGATACTCTAGCTTTTTGCATTGAGGTACAAGCAGACCTACAATAACCTGCAGGCCCAAAGACTCAAGCAGCCACCCGCATCTAGCAACAACATTATATTTAGTAAAATAAGCTAATGAGTATGGACCACAAGAGTTTCATTGGCTCATACAACAATTTAATAGCATTCTTGGTTCAATGCTGCAAGACCTCTGATAGAATTAAGAGAGACACTAAAGAGAGACACTAAAAAGGTTAAAGCCATTGTCCTATGTCCTACTTGTCCAAAGGACAGGTGGCGAAAGACATGCATGTCAAGCCCCGAGAGTAATTATAATATACAAGATTCTGGTAGAAAAGTTTGTGACGTCATTAACTTTTCTGCCTGCATTGTACGTTTTACAAGCTGCCATAGCCATCATATCAAAAGGAGCATAACAAAAGCATAAGAAAAAAGTGCATAGATTTGCAGTAGCAGGAGTTAACTAGGCAGGGTTTGAGGAAATCAAATAAACAGACAGTGATTCCAGAATCAGTCCCCACGAGAGAGAATACTCTTCAAAACAAACAATGGGTGACATCACAATGACAACACAAGATGGCTGGTCAGAACCAAAGGAACCTTCTGTCTGGACAAATGGATGACTAATATGGGTAACCAATATGGGCCAAGCAATAAAAAAGGAACTGAAAAATGAAATGAGACAAGCTTCTACATCCACTTTAGTAATAAGAAATTCCTACTTACCAGGTTTCTCTATGTTTTCACCTGCATTGTCCTGAACCTCGCTCGGAATGACTTTGGATAAAACCAAACCCGGCGATAAACTTAATGCAGTTTCAACAGTTCAAGTGACATGACAGGGGGAGGCTAGCCAACATACAGAGTTCAGCAAACTCAGTTTGAGATGTACAAGGTTAATGGCCTCCAAGATGGCACCAATGAGTTCCAAGACAACCTCAATTGTCATGTCAAGGAACATTTGGTGCAAACCAGAAAAATCGTTTCCTGAACTCTGTGTACATGGCTTTACAAGTAGGGTGAGTTTAGTGGCCAACATGCATATCCTAAGAATATATGCAAATACAACGCTTCCTCATCTCACCCTGCCACTACCAAAACAAAGTTGCATTCAACAAACAACTGCCCACTGAACTTATGACCATCTGCAAGAACTAGGCGATTAAGGGAAACAGAATGCCTAATAAAGTCAACACAGTCACAACTAAATGGTTACCCATCTTCTAAGGTCTATAGCTCAAGTATAGCAAGCTTTATTCAGGCATTATCCTGCCATTAGGAGCCAGTGGAATCGGCTGAGTAGCGGTCCTATTAAAGACTTGACTTGTCTGCATCAGGGTTTCCATTAACCAGACATCTGAGAAATGTACCCACAATCCATATGCATTGGTCACATAACCCATCAGGGAAGCGGTGAATCTCATTCCATGAGGGCCTATTGCAGAAGTACCCGTTTTTCCAAGGGATCCCCAGTTCACATTGCAAGTAGTCTGTAGACAGAAAGCTCTCCAGCTGGATTGGACAATTTGACCAGCAAACTGCTGTTGCATGCAGAGTGTCGCTAAATAAATGTCCACCTACGTGTTATAGTTATTGTATGTAAAATGATTTGACTCGTTTAGATCAAATAGCGGCCGGTCGAATGTCTTCCTTTAGATTCCCAGACAGGTATGTTTCTTAAACAATATTTGTGAAAATATCACAAAATCTATAAAACGTGTTACTGTATTCCCATGGATGTTGTCATGAATAAGAAAACAGAAAAGGGTTTTCGTTCTTGTAGGACAATAATAGGTTGGCAATAATTCTAGAGGCCAATTTGATGAATAATGAATATAATTATGTTATTAGCAATAAGCATTCAAATGTTCAGACCAACAAATTCAGCATTGTGGTTCTCAAATCCCAAGGGGTTTTTCCATCTGCAATTACCCTATTGCAATAATCATTACCTATATATTAATCTGATCTTTCAGCTAGTTAACATATGAATTTGTTGCTTCCAAAATGTTGTTACAGAGACTGTAAGGTAGGGTAACCCAGAGTGAAGTGCACCCAGGGTGTGGGGGAAAAAAATATATATATATTTTTTAATAATGTTTTTGAAGGGCAATTAACCTTAATAGAATAAAATTGAGGCTGTGTAGTTATGAAATAGTGTGTCTTTGGATCTGGCTTTTCCCCATTCTCCTATAGAGCACAAAGGTTTGGGCTTTTCTGTCATGCAGAAGACCCTACCACTTCCACATGTTGGATAACTCACTTGTATTAGTAGGCTAGGCTATACTAGTCATAACCTCAATAGAAATAGGCATTTCTAAACCTGGATGTAGCAGGATGACAAAATGTCCTGCTACAGTTCTGTTTGAGGTTATTGGCAAAGGCACATCAAATTGTGGCCAATGGAAACCCGGTTCTGCATATTCAATCAATGACCAAAAATATTTCTCTTCAGAATTTGCTTTAATTTAGATCAAGTCAGCTGATTTAGGGAAATACTGCCTTTGCACATTCCATCTAGCTTAAACTATTAATCCAACATTTCCACAAAACAAAAGGACTATTCAAAAACACAGGGTTTCTCAACTCTAGTCCTCAGACACCCACTGTCCATGCAAGTTCATTTCAAAGTAATGTCAAAGAATGTAAGTCACCTTACCAACCCCATATCAATAAAAAACTAATAGTGTGGATCTTCCAGTCTCCGGGACAAGCTTTAAGAAACCCTGCACTACCACAGTTACAGCAGCTCACAGAATGACGGGTGGGGAAGAGAAGCGGGGTTGAGCCAGTAGCAGGTTTAGCGGAATAAGTCACCTGTGGCATTGAGCAGGTCCAGGAGGAAGGACCTCTTATCACCGTCCTCCACCCACACCACCTTCTGTGTGATGTTCTCTGAGGTGGAGCCCACACGCCCGACTGCCAGGAAGATGTACTCCTCCAGGAAGTCTCGGGCCAGGATCTGACAGAGGGACGATGGAGTCATTCACAAGTTACACATACGTTCATAAGTGTTTAAGACTCAGTGTACGCAGGCAGCATAGGATTTTTACCAATAATTTACAAAGTAATTTCCATTGAAATTCAAAGTGTTGCCAAGCATTTCTCCCATATCAAATATGCTTGCAGGAATTGACCTTGAAGCGGAAACTATTAACCATGCGGTTGTGCATGTTGGAAAATATCTGTGCCACTCACAAGCTTAAAGCAGACATCTTTGATAGCAGTTGGCATGAAAATCTGACAATGGCCAATCAATAAGCATTTGAACAAAATGGGATAAAATTGAAATATTCAAAAACAAACACCAAGCCTCACGAAAGGAGATAGAAATGATCTTATGCCAATTAAAAGTTCCATCAGTCCAGTTTCCAGGGAGTCTGTACTGCTCAGTCTGCGGCTGCCACGCCTGCGTGTTGTTGCTTACAATTACGGGACAATTCTACCACCACCAGACTGTTTTCTATCGATAATGAGCCCTCACCACAACTGGTGTAACACAAGGAAAACTACTGACGGGTTGAAGACACATTTACATTTTAATATTCCACACGTCTAATTTCACAACCACGGATAAATCGTGCAGCCCTAGATGAGCATCAGCACAGAATGTGCACACGCACCTGGATCTCCTTGGGGAATGTGGCACTGAACATCATAGTCTGGCGGATTCCTTTAGGGGGCATGGTGTCCTGCTCCACGATACGTCGAATCTGGGGCTCGAAACCCATGTCCAACATCCTGTCAGCCTCGTCCAGCACCAAGTAGCTAAAAAACAGAGAGGGGGTCAGATAATGGCTGAGACAGTGTTTTTTAGTCCCAATCATGGTCAGAAGCATATATGGCTGTGTAAGCTTGCTTTACTGCCCAGTAGGCTGATTCAACTAATCAATAGTTTTATAAGCTGAATCAGGAGAGATGTTGCAGGACTAAGCAATACAGCACATAGCTCCTCTTAGATGACTGACAGCCAATGCGATTTCCTTGGTTACAATAACATTTCACTTTACATGAAGTAAATGTTGATGCTCCAAGCATGATCCATCACATCAATAACGTGGTGAATACAAGCATGAAAAACTGTAGACCAACTCCTGGCACGCAAGTTACCCAACGCATATGTGGTGCTACTATGAACGTTACGTTAATACATGACGCAACACAAAATTGCCCAAGATACTTCTACCTCATTAAAGTCAAACTGAACGTGCGTGACCGTAATTCAGAGGGTCTTGAAGTTCATGCAATCATTTAACAATAGCTGGACAAGACAACCACACAATCCAGCAAAAGCAAAATGTGAAGAAAAGCAAAAACAAAGGTCCACTAATGCTTGAAGGTTCTGATAGCACTTCGGAAGATTTACATTAGAAGTCTTTTGTTTAATGTGGACCAAATCATTTCCTATCCCTTTGGTGTTTACTTACTTGCAGTAGTCAAGGCCAATCTTGCCCCTCTCCATCATGTCCACCAAGCGCCCGGGTGTGGCCACCAGCAGATGGCAGCCTCGCTCCAGGTCTCTGATTTGCTGGCCGATGTCAGCCCCTCCATAAACCACACAGGGACGTACACGGGACCGGTACGCAAACTAGGAGGGGAGGAGGAGGGGAGGGTGAGGGGAATAAAGGGCAGAGAGGTGGGAAGACAGGAGTAGCGGAGGGAGAAAGAGGAAACGGGGAGAGAGAGACAAGGGGGGGTTGGATGTGTGGTACAAAGAGAGAGAAGGCAGGGGAACAGGGTGGAGGGGGCAGAGACGGGAGGGAATCAGAAACCAAACAATGATTGTGTATTACACTGCAGTTCCCTAATCCCAACAGTCGCTCACTGGCAGTCAACACAAAAACACAGGGACAAAGAGACAGAGGCCCCCTGCAGACAGCCAACGACCTGGTCTGATGCTGATGGGATGTCTGGTGTGTGTGTGTGTGTGTGTGTGTGTCAGCACTGCGGTCATGACTGGAAAGTGTAAACACAGGAAGTCACAGGTGAGAGGATGGTTACCTTCCTGGCCTCCTCGTAGATCTGCAGGGCCAGTTCTCTGGTGGGGGCCAGGACGAGAGAGAGGGGGTACTGCTTACGACGACCATACTTCCCATTGTCCTGCCCTCCAGATTTCTGGGCAGCGAGGGCCTCTCCTGGGCCTTCAGTATAGATTTGACTCAGCACTGGCAACAGGAACGCTGCAGTCTTACCAGAGCCTGAGAGACAGTAGTTCATTAACCATATAATTCTTACATACTTAAATACAACAGTAATACATTTGCAATTCAGTGGTTCTGACCAGTCTGTGCGCAGGCCATAAGGTCTCTCTTGTTCTTGATGATTGGAATGGCGTACTTCTGAACCGGAGTCGGTCGAGTGTAGCGGGTCAGGGCAATGTTACCCATGATGATCTCCCCCATCTCAACATCTTGGAACTGAACAAAACATAACGGTCAAATTGAAGCAGCAGCACAACACTTCACCAATCTCCATGTTTCGTATTCAAGTGAGACCAAGATTTAGTGTAACCACCATCCATGTGTGGCAGACTGAATTGAAGGCAGAATGTTCCGGCAGAGACAAAATCTTACAAGAGACTCTGCTTCTGAACACTAACTGTAACAGTGAAGAGAACAGCAAGGTCTGTTTGAGTCTGACGATGAGGTTATTTAACCAGATGACTTACACTGTCAATGTGATGTGGGCAGTTTTGGCCTGTGGCCTCAACGGGAATGTCGTCGTAATTGTCAAAGTTAATCCCTGTGTTGCCTCCAGCGAACAGCTCCCTAGGTAAAAACAGACAGGGGGAACGTCAGGAAAGCCAATTTCATGGGTAAAACCCTGATTACTTAGATCCATCAGTATGGACAGTAAGGAAACTACTCACTGTTCCAGGCGCTCATTGGCCTGAGTGGGTTTGGACCAGTCCTCATCGTCCCTGGGCTCCTCCACCCAGCGGCTGTTTCCACCACCCCCGAACCCTCCGCGTGGATAACTGACAACCACAACCACAGGGGTCAGGAATGCTAACACGGCTGCCTTATGGACTCTTATGACTCAGTAATAATAGCGGTCTACAAAAGGCTAGCAGTTTGGTGTCGACATCCACTTACCTCCCACGGGTTACATTTGCGCCATTGTTGAAGAAAGCAGACTTTCCCCTGTCAGGACGCGCGCCAAAGCTGGTGTAGGCATCTTTAGCGGTGTTCCAGCCACCAACATCTTTGCTGTCATAACCACCAAACCCTCCAGTATTTTGCATGGGCTGGACAGGGTTGTAGGACCCGCCTCTGCCACCACGATAACCTCCACCGCCCCGGCCTCTCTCCATGCGAGGCGGGCCGCTATTGTACCTGTTGCCGCCATTCATGCGGTTGTCGTGGTAGCCATTCTGCACAAAGCCATTGTTGCGTCCCCCGTCCCAACCACCAGGAGTATCTTGAGCAAAAACAGAAAGGGAAGAATAGAAGTGACTGTGGAGTCCCATAGATCAAATGCCACTCTTCCTCAATCACAGTCAATGAACCCTACAGAAAGAGAGATCTGGACATTTAAGGCATGGTTCCAGTTTTGCCCGTAAGGTTAAAAATGGAACCAGACTCTCGGTATCATTTGACTTTCACATTCCAGAGGCCAACAATTAGTTACAGCATGAATGAGTCTGAAAATGGAAAAAAAAATTGCAAGTAACAATATAAGCTGTACTGTTTAAACTTAAGTATCCCAGAAGATCAATTAAAAAGCACCACTCACACAGTTGAAGCAAAAGTTGTTTTTTCTCATTAAATACATTTGGGAATTCTCTCACATTCAATACTTTCTCAAACTATTGTCCCGATTGAGGAACATTTGTTAGCAAATTGAAGTTTGTCGTGCAAACGTCGACATTCGTTATAACATTACTTAATTCCACACACACACAAGACATGGAACACTTATAATTAAGCAGTGTGTTGGAATGACAGTTAATGGAGGCTGTATTTTATTTGAACAAAACATAAGCATGAGAGGATGCAAACACCTTTGATACAGGAAAAAGCCATTGTCAGGTTTGACTCATGGGAATTTCGTTTGAAACCTAAAATGAGAGCCTCCAATCCCCTTGTCCAAATCATTGTGGCCTTACTTTCAAATGGAACTGAGTGAGACCATTGTTTTTGTAGGCAATAAAAACATGCATAATAAAATAAATGTACAATTTAGAATAAAATGCCAGAGCTTCCCTCAGCCAAAGAGCCGTCAGAAAAGGGACTTACAGCTTCCTGGTGCCATTGAGAAAGTGCTCTGTCTAGAGAATGCATCTGCTGCAAGAAAACAAAAAACAACGAACACAACGTCATGGGGATAATGATAAAACAGGCGTCATGATGAAAACATGCTGCCCACGTAGTGTGAATGTTTGTCAGTTAGAGCATGACCATTGGGTTGATGACCTAAAAGCAGTAACCCGGATGCAGTCAGAAAATGTAATGGACCCCAGGACATTGGATAAGCACTGTCTGTCTTCGTGCAGTGTAACCGAAAATTTGATAAAAACCAGCAGGTGTCTACTTAAGACGAAGATTCTAACATAACATAGTTCAACAGTCACACCGCTGGTGAGAATCCACCCGTCCCTGACACCATCTAAACTCATCCAAACCCAGACTAAACCAAATGTCAAGATTAGACGCTAGCTAGGTCAGATGTTGTTAGGCCATGTAGCTGGGTTTAGCAGGCTTAATTTAGTGAAACGTTTTGGGTGGGGTTACTACCCTGAAT
Organism: Esox niger; assembly: GCA_016801105.1. Taxonomy (NCBI): domain Eukaryota; kingdom Metazoa; phylum Chordata; class Actinopteri; order Esociformes; family Esocidae; genus Esox; species Esox niger. Next base: position 55,448 of record JACXGJ010002014.1, read on the forward strand.
TACTGAATTCTTCACCACTAGGGGGCCAGGGCATCTTATGGGATCCAACTGGCATACCTCAAAGAGGTGGTGTTGATGGGGGTCCAACACTTACCATTTTTGGAAGCCTCTTTGTTCCGTAAATGAGGTGGAATGTAACAGGTCCCTAGAGAGACAGACTTGTGAGAACAGGGGCAGTACTGCAACACAACTGACAAGCACTTCACACAGGCCTAATGGGGTCCGGTCTTATTCCATGAGGTCTCAATCCCTTTAACCCTATCAATCCCAGAACAGAGCCACAAACAACTGCCTTTCTCTGCTCGATTTGCAATCTAATTTAGCCGCAGGTTGAAGTGTTAAACCAGTCCATTTCAGTCCAAGGGCTTTTGTGACTGGAGATTGTGACTGTAGCTATGAAGATGAACTTTATAGTATTATGGACACTATGCCCAAGGACTTTGCACACTCTCCAATAACAAGGGCACCCATCCAGTACAAAGGATGTCCTAAATGCATTGATGCTGCAAGACGGGGAAACCTACCATTGGGATGATGGTCCATGCTGAAATACCCTTAAATAGAATGCTTGAAGGTGTTGGAACTCTCCCAGAATTAACACAGGAGAGGTAAGAGCTTGTTATGAACCTTATAAACAGGCGGCGTTAACAACAATTCCAACAATAGCCTGAAGTACACAGACAACATACCTAGAATAAAATTAAGTCAGTCTGAGGGGACGCATTTTGCACTAAGTTTCTGACACTCATGGCACAAACCATCACAAGTGCTTAGTCAAATGAAAACCAACTCCATGCGCACAAGTAGCCCACCAGTTTATTACAGCTACAGCAAACATAACGTTAATCCATCCAATTCCAGAAAGAATATTTCTCTTTTCAACATGCAGCTACAGGAACAAAAAACTAAAACAGAGCTTTAAACAAGCAGAATTGTAAACTAGGTGGCGGTGCTGAGCACGTAGTCCCAATCGTGTAAAAAAATAAAAAAATAAAAAAATAACTTTAATACCTTAATCTCATGCAGACCAAACTAAGTGATAATGAAATTCATTAACTCTCATTGACGTTAGCGATTATAATCGATAAGTCATTGCAGCCCAACACCGCTGTGTTGCACTGTTATGATTACTGTGCCTGTTGGCGGGCACGACCCTTGCAATTTTCAACATTGAGCTGTATTTATCCACAGGACTTCCACTGCCTGATGTTTTTTTTTATTGCACCATTCTCTATAAAACCTAAACACTGTGTGCAGAAACAGGCATGATTGTGGTGGTTTGAGATAATGGAATACACTCAAAGTCATGGGATTCTACCCATTCTAACATTTCATTGAAAAATAAATTCCTTTGTTAGTTTCCCTGCTCTATAATGTTAGTTTCTTTCAGCGTGTAGTGGCTTACACGATTCCAACTATAAATTTGTTTAGAATCTGTATTACATTTCCAGGTACAGGCCCTTCAGGATCCATCTATGTTTAAAAAAAACAACGTTCACTCTGCGTCACAGAAGCTAACCATTAGTATAGCGATACACAGTGGAAAACCAGATGTATCCAATGGTACATCCCAAAACTGCAGCATAAACAATGTTCCAAAAGGAGACTGACGTTCTGGGGTACCCTTGGGATTGATAGGGTTAATTCAACAGAAATTTGCTAAATATTTGGATGAACAAAAATCTGGAAGCATAAATGAGAAATAAAATCTTAAATGGCAATAAAATTCAGGAATGCAAATTCATAAATGAAGCATGAGTTCACTAAAACAATGAAAATATTTACAGAAATTCTGGCATCTTAGACCTAAATGAACCTAGTAGTATACAGATGAACGTGAAAGTCAGTCCCAAACGGTTAAAACTCTGTTCTCTAATCTCTGTCCCTTAAGGGCCAGTGGTGTCCAGTGTGGAACATTTAGTGGGCCTGTTAAAGGAATTTAGGGTTTTAAGTATGTATGCAGACACTCATACTTGTCAAAGTTCCTCTTCTGGGATTTTTTTTGGGACATCTAGTTAAGTGCAGTGGTCATACTCACTGCAAAAACTGTCCCCAAATAAAATTCTAACTGAAATGCTTTCTGGAACTTTTCCAAAAGTTACTGTTTCTGCAAACATCACTAGTTGACTATTCACAGAAAACAGGCTAGCTCCCAGTGTTCGGCCAATTGGGTTCCGCTCACTGGCAAAGTGAAGCAGGTGGATCACAGGCTGCGTGGCTACACGCTGAAATAAGGAATAAACAGTGTAGCGATAGAAAGTAGCATCAACCTTGTAAAATCCTTAAGAACGAGGCTCAGGGATTTCAGAGGTATGGCTTTACAGGATTAGCATTACGTTGATTTAGAAATAAGTTCCAATGTATGGGCAAAGCAAAAAGTAGACAGTTTGATTGATACAAATTCATCATCGCAATAGTGGAAACAGCAAACGTGTTTTTGCATTTACATGCATTTTTTGACCTCAAAGACATGAGTGAAGGTCATCGTGGGGACATTTTGAAGTATTTATTTTTGTGAAGTCCAACCAAAACAAGAGTTTAGATGATTTTTCACCACTAAAAGCGAGTGAAAATGTACGTCTGCTAAAAACCAAAACACCCCTTTAATTGACTATGAATGTTTATCTTTTTCGTAGCATTAACTAATTATCCAATTAAAGGCAATCTGGTGGTGTCATTACATAGTCATCGAACCATCTAATGGACATAAAGTAAAAGGAGATGAGTGAGGGTAGCTTCAGATCAAGTGATCATCACAGACTCTTCACCACAACCTAGATGTTTGAGCCAGAGACCAGAAATGACTTACTGCCAGTACCCCCTCCCTGTCCATCAGCATTGTTCAAGCCTAGGACAGCAAGCTGAAAGAGAAAAGGAAGCCATGTTAAATATTATTGTTAAAAGGTATGCGTGCGTGTAAATTCTAAAGAGGCATATAGGATTTTAACCTGAAAGGTAACTAAGTTCAGGGGCTGGGTGAAATGAAAGCGATATCAGAGATCTACAGAAACCACCCTTATACACAGTGGTTCCCATCCATACACACAGGTGACACGGGCAACTAGCATATAGAGTTCATTTCACCTAACCGCTGAATTTAAAACCGAAATAAGAGTTAGATTTCATGAGCATCGAATAAATAAATCTATAGGTGACTGCCCGATCCATACTGAAGGAGTCATTAATTTTGAACAGAGACAAATACAGGTGACCAAAGAGTATGACCGACATGGCTTAAATGGATCATGTTTCCTGTGTCAACTTTCAAAATAAGTTAGCCAGACCAAACCGACATCTTTTCAAAGCCAAGCACATGTCGAACAGGCAGCTGCTGACTATGTGGAAAGTATACTGCATACTGGGTCTAGGTTAAGTTTTCCGTGAGTGACACTGTTAAACAGAAAATTATACATTTAGAAATGCTTTTATATACATTTTAAAAATGTTTTGTTATCTAATCAATGGTTGTTTTCCTGGATACTGTTTTCCTGGAGGACTTACATTACAAAAAGGTGAAAAAACACTGGTTCAATTGACAATGACATGGGACACGTTGAGGTTCTTTAAACATGGCAACAAAGACAACAACATCCACAAATATTAAAGTCGTTGCTAGTAAACGACTAGATGGCTAGAGAAAGCACATCAAGAATTGTTCATTTGGGATTAAAACAACGTGACAGTGACGCAGAAGAAAATGTAGCCGGCTAGCTTTCATGCTACAGTAGCTAGTTAACGTTAGAGCCGAGGCCAAGCTAGCAAGCGGGCTAACAGTCACCGGTATCAGCTTAGTTAAGTGAATGGACAAAAGTACATTTTGAATGTCATTAACAGTATGTATATGGTTTGACGCTAGGTTGGGGGATTACTAGAGACAAATGAGTTCGGTATGAAAACCATGGTGTGAAACACAGCCACCATAATCACCATTATATCCCAATCGCATCGTCGGCCTCCATTTTAACCTGAACACACGCAGTTAGCTAACACCGCATATCGCTATCAAAGCTAACCAGCTATCTTGCTGTCCACGACCGCACATTTCCAGACTGTTTTATTACATTTATACGCTACTGCTACAAACCCAAACACGAAAACAATTAAGAAAACTCACCTGCTGTTCTAGACCGTGTACATTCTCGACGGCCACATGACTCATAACTAAAGAATATTGAGGAAAAATTTTGTCGTCGAGAAGGGATCTCTTTGTTTGCCGGTTTGTAGACGTCTCTTAGCTACTTTCCGCTCGCCTTGTTTTCTTGTTTTGTCAATTTTAGAATGAGTGAAATTTTAAGATACAGGTCATATATTCTGTTACCGTTAATGATTATTTTTCACTAAATTCGTATTATTATTTTTTTACTAGTTAGCTGTTTCGGCTGTCTAATGTCGACTGAAGCCTTTAAACCCACACCACTTGGTCTGTGTCGTGGTGGTGTAATGGAAGTATGTATGCAAACGGAAGATTTTATTGGTCGAGACAACTGCAGACAGAAGGAGGGCATTGGTTGCTCATATCGCGACATTATATCAACCCTTTTCTCAAAGTTATAGAAAGTCTGGGAAATTTGATCTTAACTCGCTTGAGTGTTTCATATTCAGTTGTTTAAAAACTTGACGGCAATAGTCATGGTTCAGTATATCTTTCTGGTGGATGCATGGATTCAGGAAAGTTACTCTGCTGCTTCATTAGTTCTTATAAAATAGGTCTGACCTGACTGGTTAAGTTAATAGTTCTCCATCACTTTTAATAATTTGGTATTGATCTAGGAATAGCTGGCTGCTGTCAAGTCCTGATTATGTCAACCCATACCTAAGAGTCTTTGACGTTCCTGTTGCAAGTGACAATAAGCCAGAAAAAGCAGTGCCTGAGAATGATTGCCAGACAGTACAGCTTTAAACAAATCTATGGCTAGTTTTTGCTTTTCACCTGATGAAGGACATTAAGCCAAATTGGAGCAGTGGTTGGAGATGTTGCAGACTGACCAAATGTTCTGAAGCATGATCCAGTGAGCAGCTTCTGAGCGGTGTTGTGGAACTAGGTCCACCTAAAAGCAGTCATTTGGGGACCCCGAGTGCTAAGTGTCACCAACCGCTAGGGAAGAGGGGGCCCCACCATCAAATGTTGATTAGGGACCACAAAAGGCTAGAGCTGGTACTGTGTGGAAGTTGTCCATTTTCTTAGGTCTAACACATAAAAGGTATCCAGGTCAAAAGAAATGTTACAACTCCATCTAAACAGTTATTATCTCTACTTGCTTACTTCGTTTTAGACTGGCTTGAAAAAAAGGAAACAAAAAATACAAATGTTCTTTGCATACAGTTTTCACCAGTCCTGTCAATGATTGGCCAAAAACTGCAGGGCATAATAATTCAAATACCATTTATTTCTCATTTTCTTAAAGTATAATTTTACAGTGTGCTGGGTTTGTACAGTGCTCTAAGGCAGATTTGGGGCTTAATAACCATCCATGCATGTTTCACAAAAAGAGCTTAAGAATTATTCAAACAAACAAAATCAGAAGGCATATCTGATAATAAACTAACACTTTACAAAAAACAAAGCAAAAGAAAAACAAGGAGAGAAAAAAAACAATGTAAGGTCAAATAAAAAGATAAAGCATTCTTATAATGGAAGAAGAGAGAGATGACCTGTAGTGCTTTAGGGCAGGGCTTGGAAGAATGACAATCAGTCCTTATGGCATTTAAATCACAACCCCCTCATAGAATCCTTGGAACCATCCATAGTCTTGTCTTCTCATCTTCTGATCATGAGGGTCAGAAGTTGCCCCGTTTATCCCCCAGGATGCTTTGCATTTAAGGGTGTGGGGGACAGAATTCCTCCTCACTTTACTCTTCCACAGCTTGTCTGTATAGGCCACAGTTTTGGTTTCGGCAGACATTTTGTGTCTAATCCATTTTGTTTCAACCAGTCCCTTGGGGCAATGCCTTTTACTGTTGGCAATGTCACTCAGAGAGATCTTGTTTCTCCACCAGATCTCCTTACGGTTATGTTTAACTTTTTTGCGTGCATTAGGTATTTACAATGTACCATAGATGGAATATGACAAAGCTACAATTTAAAGATTGCATTTTTCATGTACTCTTTGTAGTGGGCACACTGCGGTGCTACTATGCTGGAAAAAACAACAACTTTGAAGGGTCAACTATATTTCCAGAATTCAAAATCACATCTTAGCCAAAACTAAAGTTGGCAACCAAAAAAAAATAACTGTTCAGGGCGGATAGATTTTTTTCCTAATCTGACAAAAATGTCCTCTTCCATTACTTTCTACTTTCTTTCCTCTGCTTTGAAATAAGCAAAAACCACACCAAGGACATTTCGCTAAAATTGTCTTCATATCGTGGACATCTTTTTTGCTGGGATTAGGTTTATTCAAATTATCCCAGTGAATCAAAAAAAGGAACTGACAAACAAACCACACATTCATGTTGCCAATTGAAATATCTACTGTTGCAGTAAGAATACTAAAGAACACTTAGAAATGCTTTATGCGACAAGTCAGCTAGCGGTCCAGCAGTTATTGTAAAACACAAACCTGCTTTAGAAAATGTTACCTGTTATTCTCAATGGAAAGAGTGTCGTTGTAAGACTATAGCTGTGTTCAAGTAGGTCAAAAAGTGGAAGGGAAAAAAAGCTATCAAGAAGCAGCGAGTTCTTTCCACTTCATGTGAGCCAAGATTAAATATGAGTTTTCACAAACCCTGCCGTTGTAAACTGGTGCACAAATGGGTGATATTGGTTTTATAATTTTTTAACAGAACAATGTTGTCATAGAAACAGGTGTTTAAAGAAAAATATTTCAGAAAAGCCAAAGTCCAAAGAAGATGACTTCACATCAACAAGAATGTAAGCCAATAATAGGCCGAACCTCACTTCCATGCACTGACTACAAAGCAGAAACAAAATGAAATGCTTATTATTGTCCTTCGTTCCATTTGATTTGTCATTTTTCTTCCATGTCTGTTTTGAAGTCACAGATTACGGGCCAGTCTGGGGCACGCGTTGCTGCATCGTTGCTGTAGGTTGTGAGGGAAGGGGGTTCCGGGGATGGAAGGTTTGAACTATTCCAAAACATTAACATACTATATACACCTTCCCTTCACCATTTAGTTTAACTTCCTGTACACACGTCACACAGTCCCACACAGTGTCTTTCGTCTCAATGTTGCTCTTAACACTGTACACACTACCTTGCAGACAAGGGTATGGTTCTTTGCTTGTCAGCAGTGCTGTGTTTCTATGGGGCAGACGGAGTGAGAGAATGTCCATACTCTTCCTACTCCACTTTCTAGAAATCATAGAACTTCAATTCTACAGCAGAAACATGGAGAGCAGACCTTAAAGAGCTTCATCGTCTCGATGGCATGGATCAAGGGTCAGAGGTGACCAAATGGACGCTATTCCTCCTGTACAGAAGAAAGCGCTAGGGCTTGGGTCTTAATTAGTTAGACTTGTCTCAATCTACGGTATGATTGGTCAATCAATCAATAAACTGGGGGTCTCGGTGAAAGTATTGAGTGATATTAGTGTGCAAAGAGATTTGGTGAGGTGAGCTGCAGGTTGGGTTGGGGGTTGGTTGTCGTTGTTAGTCTTTCGTTGTCTGGACAGTAGGAGGGGGCACTCCGGGAACCCCTTCCTCTGTAGTGCTCTCCCAACTCTCCTGTGCTCTCTGTGGGGGGCGCTGGGCCGTGTTCATGTGCTGAGCAGCTGGACCCGTGTAGGGTTGGGCGTGAGGGTGGTTGTTTTGCTGTGGAGAGATGAGACAATTGAAGAAACAGTTCAGCCATCAATATGAGCCTTGTGTAAATCCTCTAGTTGGACCATAGCCAGTCTGCAGGAGGATGAGAGCAGCTGTTACCTGCTGAAACTGTGTGGCAGGAGAAGGATTGTGGGGGTACAGTGCTGTGTCCTCAGGGGGGGAGGAGTCGTGATCTTCTGTCGCCTCCTGATCGTCCGGCTCCTGTAAGAAATACGAAAAAAGCGATTCACCAACTGGTTGAAAACCTTTGGTGGTGAAGAAAAAAGAACGCTGAGTTGTGTTCACAAGAGTGGTGCAGGTTTCACATTGCAACTTTTGAGCATTTATAGATGCATTCTAGGACTTTTTTTGAAAACACATTTCCCCCCCTCTACGTGGGCCAGATGGACTTCTAAATATCTTTCATGGTCTGTCAAACCACAGGCAGGTCATGATGGAGACCTAAGGTCGGGACCGTTGGATTCACAGAGGATTATCTATACCATGAATTTGTCGAAAGAGGCAACGTAAATGACCACAGACGCACACGGAGTACAAACACAAAACATCCATCACGCGGGCGCACACACACCTTACGTACCTCCTCGGGGCAGAGTTCGCAGGCCTTGGCCAGGGTCATGCGCGCCGAGTGCGAGCGCTCCAGGAAGTATCCGTTGGAGGTCTCGTTGCTCTGGACGGGGGGAGACCAGTTGTTGTAGGTGTACTGTGGGTTCCCGGTGTAGGGCCTCCGCTCCAGCTCGTCACCCAGCCACTCCACCGCCCACGTCCACTTCCGCTTCAGGTCCCCGTTACTCTGGGAGCACAACACGGAGACAGACGCACGGTTCTAATGTTAACACCGTTATACACCGGACGCACGTCGTCAACCCACACGCGTGCACGCGCGCACACAAAACGCGTGCACGCACACATCTGAACAGGGCTGGGGGTACACATGGGTGTCTGCCATGCCTTGTGGGGTTCACAGGTCATTGTTTACCTGGAGGATCTGGTAGGCCACGGTACAGTTACTGAACAGGGCCACCATGCACTTGATACACTGGTAGGCCCGTTTCTGGTAGTGGTTCTTGGAGCGCTGGATGGTGTCGAACAGGCCGTCCCGGTCGTCTGGTATTCCCTTCAGCACGTTGTGGATCCGGTGAGTCTGCCAGGAATCCTCGATGAGCAGGATCTGCAGTAGGAGGTCCAGGTAGGGCCTCAGCTCGTACGTGTACGAGTACGCCACCTGCAGGACAACAGGCAGAGGTGCGGAAAATTAACCCCCACCCTACAGGACCTGGGTCTGTGATCTCGCCCATCATCGGTGACCCTAACCTGCCAGAGCAGCTCAGACAGCACCATGGAGGAGAACTGGGGGTTTTCCCAGCAGCTGAAGCGCAGCAGCTTGACCGTCTCCTCAGAGTTGCTGCAGTCCTCGATGATCTTCTTGACATAGCTGGTCCTGACGAACAGGATCTCACCCACCAGCTGCTGCAGGGGCATGATGGGGGCGGTCAGGCTGGCATCACCGTACGGGTTGGGCAGCGCCGGGTTACCTGGAGGGTGTGAGGGAGTGGGTGGTGGGTGGTCAGGTATGCACAGAGAAGAACAATACTGTATAATATATTTGGGCACTTCGGTAATTAAACAAAACACAGTAATATGAAGACTGAGTAATGGACACCCAACACCATTAAAAGACAATGATGCCGTTACAGTGAAGGCAAACAAAATGAGGGAGAGATCAAGAGCCAATGAAAGGCTGATAGCAACAGAGACATAAATGACAGGGCGGTGAAGACTGAATGAAGGCTACCATTGATGGAGGACTGCATGCGCGTGGAGACGTCACAGCACCGCAGCAGCTGGGAGACCACCGTGTAGAGCTTTCCCAGTTCAGCATACTGGTACTTTATGGGAGGGCCCGGCCCCTCGTCTAGAGCCACCAGCATGAAGGTAGCGGGTACGCTTAACTTCAACAATTGGGTCTTCTCGGCCACACCTGAGGAGAGGGGGAAGGACAGGGAGGGGCACATTTGTTTTATCATAGCTAGAGCTCAATGATTAACTGTACAAGTTTGGTTTTGATTAAGTTAACATCTCTCTCCTTATATTCCTCTACAGAGAATTCATGACGGACGGACACCCGGGACCCAGGCTACTTCAGCGTAAGAAAATTGGTATAAAACTGCAATGACCGTAATCCCTCGTGCACCAGAACACAACAGGAGAGAGTAAAGTAAGACATTACGCAACTGATAACTCATACCTTTGAGTAGAACTATGTACTTTCCAGGCTGTCTGGCTGCTAATGTGGGCAGTGATTAAATGAGACTTAAAAAGACACCAACTATAAACAGAAATGTAATATTATACTAAATCTGCAGTCATAGTTTAGATGAAATGGGCACAGCACAGCCCACATATCACTTAATGTTCAAACAGTAATCAGAATGTATTCTAACCAAAACCAAACCAGCCAGGAATTCAACAATAATCCCAACACGAAACAAACCGACTGAACTCTACCAATAGTTTCTCCTGCACGCCCTCACTTACACATGCCTTACCCAGGTTTGCGTACATGACGAAGAGGTTGAAGTACTGCTGAAGGTGTCGACCGTGCTCCGAAACCTCTCTCCGGAGAAGGTTCAACACAGCCCTCAACAGGTGATCACTGAGACTCAAGTTATCACAGCCCTGATGTAGGGGGTCAAAAGGTTACAGCCGTTTGTATTGAATCGCCACACACAAACCCACACACACACCCCCAGACACCCACCCACTCACCCACACAGAAACCCACCGCCCCAGACACCCTCCCTCCCTTACCTGGGTGGACCCCCCAGGGGAGCAGGCAGGGGCAGGGCAAGGCCCATCTGCCAGGGAGAAGTGGGCAATGAAGACAATCAGCTTGGCGAAGGCTCCTCGAACCTCTGCGCTTGGACACTCCAGTAGGTATTCTGAGAAGCGCGTTGGGTATGCAAACAGCACGTTGTGGGCAAACCAGCAGCGGACATTCTTACTGTGCCGCAGGAGGATGCAAAGGGCATCATACCTGAGGGAAGTGAACAGAGAGTGGGACCAAGGAAGGGAGAGTCATAAGAGTAACACAATACAAAGAACTCTCCCCACCAAAAACACACCCAACCTACCAGTCACTGGCCGGCCCCCGGACCACTTTCTTGGTATGGAACCCGGTGCTGAAGAGGAACCGTGCCGCTAGTTGGATGCTGATCATGGCTATCTCCTCGGCCTCCGGCAACAGGTGGTCCTGGCCCGGTGGAGGGTTGAGGTAGACGCTGTTACAGGTCAGCAGCTTCTTGACGAACTGGAAATACTCCAGGCTGTACTGCATGCGACTGTGCATGAACTGGACGTTCTGCTTCCTCACGCTGCACTCGATGGCACTCGGCATCTTCACCTGACGGGGGAATGAGTGTGGTTAAGAGCGTGACACGGTTACACAGACGCCTGGACAAACACCCGCAACCGGCGGTCGTCCCCACCTGACGTGGCGTAGTCGGCGACACGGTCAGCTCAGAGATGCACCTGGCGAGCTCCCCGTCTGCCTCCACTGCAGCTCCTCCCCCCGCCGCGTCCATTCTCTCGTAGAACAGGATGTAGGCGTTCCACCATCTCTTCTGCCTCCTGTAGGACATCCTCTTCATCATGTGGTCGAACACCTCGCCCATATACTCCCCGCCGAAACACTGGCTCTTCATCTCCTCGTCGTCGTCCATCTTGCATTCCGTCACGTCGCCGTCGTCGAACTTGTACCAGCGCTCCTTCTGGCCGCTGTCGTTGACCCCGGTGCCACCGCCGCCGTCTCGCTGGGTGATGTACGAGTAGTAGTGGCCACCGCTGGCCTGGCCCGAATGCACCAGAACCCCCACCAGGCGGTATTTGGAACTGCAGCCTGGGGGGTCCGGCTCCGACGGTTCGTTCTGCATGATCATCTGAGCGGAAGAAGTTACCCATTAGCGCTTTATGAAAAGCTACCAAACTAACACGGAGCATATCATTGCTTCCAAAGTTAGGTACCTGGCTCTCCGGGTTGCCGTCGTCCCCCTCCAGCTTGGCCACCCCGGCCACAGTGTACGGCTCCATGTCCAGCTCCCGGGGGAACTCGAAGTAGTCGTTGAACTTAATGGCGCACTCCCTCTCCCAGTCGTAGTCAAACCTCTTCAGCTGGATGGCCAGCACCGGGGGAAGCTTCTTGATCAGCAGCCGCTTTACTGTGTCGACCTGTTGCGGACAAAAAGAATGGAAATGTAATACTGAAATCTGCCTGTTTGTATCAACATTTCTATATGGCGATGGAAGGAGAGGATTGGGTAGGTTAGATACCTTCTTGTTGCACTTCTCACAGTGATATGCATTGGCTCCCTCCAGCAGGTCCCCTTTGACGTACTGCTCCATAGAGTCCAGCAGGTTCTGGTGGTTCCTGATGTCCACGTTCAACGTGGTGAATGATTCCTCGCACTCATACCTGGGAATAGGAACAGTTCCCTCTATAATCCCCTGTTTCATGCCCACGATAGAAACACCGGAAATGTCTGTAAAGTCAATGAATGAAAACTGCAATAGGGTGATTGTGGGATGCATTAGGAACATTTTGGATCAAAATCCCACACCTGTGGGGGCAGTCACGGCAGATCTTCTGGTCGGCGAAGGAGCCTCCGAGAACCTTGCTGAGCATGGAAGGTTGGCCGAAGGCCTTCAGAGCCTCATCCAGACTGTCAACTAAAGAGTTGAAGAACTCGAGGGCATCGTGCTGCTCTCGCAAGTTCACTGGCTCACCCCATAACCTAGAGGACAGACAGAACTCTTAGAATTACCTTCCAATACAGTCTGTCTAACACAGATTCCCAAATAAAAAGGATAATTTCTCATGGACAGATGCAGGTCCACGTCAATGCTCCATACAACTGAGAGTTCATCAGCAGTTCCTGGTTTGGATTATTCATCAATGTGGTTACGGATCAGAAATAGTTTGCACTAGTTTCCAGAGCCACAAAATCATGAATTATTCACATGCTTTTTATCCATGAAACTCATGGTCGAATATAGCGTCATGGAGGCGTTAGCCTTTTACAAGCGAGAACGTTTCCCTCACCTTTGCACAATGGTAACCAAACATTTTCAAGACATTACAGCAAAACGTAAAATGGGATATTAAGTTTCACAAGACAATTTTACTGCTGGGTAACCAAAGTTAGATTTCCAAAACATTTCTTTTTTTCCTTTTACCTAAGGTTGCTAATGCTAACTCACCTGAACTGTTTCCAGAAGCCTCTAGGTACGTAATACTGCAATCTGGAGGAAGCCAGGTGGCCGAAGATGACCTGTAAGTGGCGCAGGACACCAATGTTGTACTCTTTCCTGTCCTCCGACTTACTGAGCGATGGCTTGTCATCAAATTGCTGTTGGTAGCTGAAAACCTCATCCCGCGCAGTCCCGTCTGCATTAGTCTGAGTAGGAAACAACAAGAAACCAGGCAAGCCTATTTCAGCAAGCCTGCAATAAAAAGTGTTGATCGCTGTTGCCCCCTCCCAAGATTTGAACCCAAGTTGCCCATGTGAAAGACTATGTTACCAAGCTATACATGTGCCAGGTGTCAGTATAGCCTCTTGACATAATTTAGCCACGCATTAACATCAGGCCAAGTTTGAATATTTCGTTAGACACCAATAACCATTGTGTTAAACTGAGTAACGTTTCTTATTAAGTTTTCCTCCATCACAAATAGCATCTGTGAACTGTATGGCTTTTGCCACTGGCGTTTTAACAGCTTTTTAGCCATTTTTTAATGACATTGATACAATAACTACTGTATTAATACAGGTGATAACAGAATTTTCTGTGAAAAGACGAGAGAATCATGTAGTCAGCAAAGTTTTTATCTATCCAGAACAAATCCTAATAAATATTTCTAAAATCCCCCAGAAAGTTGCTAAATAACAGTAAACAGTTTCATTTTTGGCTTCCTATAATGTAGCTATTGAAGGTTGTAGACAGCGAAGTATGTCTATCCTGAACAAATACTCTTTTGCCACTGGCCGTTTTAACAGCTAATTAGCCATTTGTGAATGACATTGATACAGTATCTATCAAAAAGGTGACAATAACTGAATTTTCATCATTGATAAGTCTGCGTCTTACCACTACGCTATTTAACAAGGGGTAATCAGTCAGTCCGGCACTCAGTCAGTCCGGCACTCAGTCAGTCAGTCAGTCAGTCAGTCAGTCAGTCAGTCAGTCAGTCAGTCAGTCAGTCAGTCAGTCAGTCAGTCAGTCAGTCAGTAAGAGACATTCGCTCTTCTGGGCCGACTCCGTTTATGTGGTCGGGCAAAAATACAGTTACATCTTTGTTTCTTCATACCACATCCCTAATTTAAAAGGGTTGAGCTTCTCTATCACACCAGGCTTGACATTTTGCTGATAAATAAACAATCCCACATTGTAGCTTGAGGTGAGACATTAGCTAGATTTCCATCCACTTATGTGCATTTCAGAACCCAAATCATGTTTCTATCCAAACTGACACCAGCAAATTAAATGTAAAAATTATTGAATTTCCAGCTAAAGCCCATTGTTGACAAAAATGTAAAAAATGTTGAGCCTTTTATTATTATTTCAACTAAGAATTTATTTTCTCCTAGAAATATTGTCGACACACATCGCCTGTAGCCTAAGGTCCAAAAGACGCAGAAATTCAACAAGATAAAAAAAACACCATTAAAAGTTGTCGCAACTTTTTAAATTTGTACATATTGCTGCTCGTCTGCTATTATCCTCCGTTTTCAAAGAGGCATTAGGATTAGGTAAAACCCGCTTCCATTGGTAATTGTTCCATAAATCCTGTCAAAAGTGAACACACTGACTATGTCGATGTTTGTGAGATGTAGTTAACCTGAGCTGTTTCCATCAAGCCTGAATCCGACAGGAAATATACTTTTTTTCAAGTCTTGACAAACCTGACAATTGTGCAGTAACACAATCAGAATAGTGAACCCAGTGATTCTCAGTCAGTCCAGTCACCTCGTTCTCCTGCTTCTCATCCCCAGACAGTTCGTCGTCCACATCGCTGCCGGTGCCCTCGACTGCCAGGATGCCGTTCCGGATGGGCGGGATCATGTAGAGCTGCTGGATCACTGAGTTCATGTAGCAGGTCGCCCCAGCGTTCTTCAGCCCCACGAAGCCTTTGGTGGGCCGTGGCCCCACTGGGGGGAGGTACTCCCACTCCGACAGAGTCTCACAACCTGTGAAGGAGAGAAGGGAAGTACTATACATGTTTAATCTAATTCAAACCACAACAAAACAATGAACATAACTAGAAGTTTGATCGAAGAGAGGGACATTCTATCATTATTAACAAAGATGTGGGAATACCACACATTCCTGATGGTTTTATACAAGTTAGTATGTTGATTAATGTGAGTGTACTGTCCTTGTGAAGGATTTTTCTGTTAAATGCATATATAACTCTATACTTATATATGTTAGACAAGAGGCAAACTCGGCCCGGGGGGTTTCCAAAAAGATGAATAGTCAGATGGCATAATATGTGAAAGTGCTGTATAAAAGCCATGGTCCAGACTCAGAACGTTGGGGGTGTATCTGCAGAAGAACCTGGCTTTAATGTCTGTCATTACTGTATGTTTTTCAAGTCTATTGGATTCACAAAGTCCTGAGTCAAAGTGCATTTGTTTTAAAAAAGAGTGGGCTTGATTTTCCACAACATCCTCAGGTAATAAGTCCAAATGTGTCTACAGTAGATGTGTACCTAGATAGTACATATCGGTGAGTGTGTCCACGATCTGCTTGAGGTTCCTGACACAGCCGACTGCCAGCGCTACCAGGAGCTCGAAGCCAGCGTTGATGGAGGCCGGGCTGCTGCAGACGGGGATGGCCTGCTCTGCGGGGAACTCCCCCGTCTTTACATACTGCAGGTACACATTAGACGCCGGGAAAATGAAGTCATCTATCAACTCCTGGAAAGAGAAGAAGAAACTCTGATGAATAAAACAAGATGGACAACCTTCTTCAACGATACTGAGCAAACAATCAGGCTATTATATTGAGTGGACTATCAGGAAGCTGTATTGAATAAAAAAGAACTGCCCACCTTGATGAGATTGGCCCCTCCCTTCTCACAGCCGATATAATACTTCTTCTCTGGTGTCTGAAAGGCCAGCAGCTCCTTGGTGACCCCCAGGTGTCCTTCTAGAATGGTTTCCTCTACCCCCGTCTCTCCAGCCAGCTTCACCTCATCCTAGTAATTAGGATACCACAGACAAGGTTGGAGGATTTATTTTTACCAGCATTGAAAGCACCACCATCATCTCCTTTATACTACACTCAAACATTTAAAATATCCCATTAAATGGGACATTAACAAACAGTTCTGGTTTCTTGGCTGCTCCAGTTCTATGGGAGGGCATTTTCCCTCAGTCCAGTCAAAGCTCTTCTTGGTCCTGGCACCCTAACAGACAAACCAGTCATCTGAAATAACCGCACAGACCTTTGGTCCCCCGCCACCGCTTTTTGTAAACGAATGATTTCTGCTTAAAACTATTGTGAATAACAGACATTCCAGCGTCTGGGAAGTGTCCCGTACCCTGATCCTCTTCAGCCAGTCTATCTCGTTGTTGAGCAGCACCTCTGCGTTGGGCAGGTTGATGTTGCTGTTGTAGGCGTAGTTCAGCAGGTGTCTCAGCAGCGTAAAGTAGTCCCCTGCCTGCTTAGCTCTCTCCTTCGCCGTGCTCTGAATGGGGGAGGAAGGATACGTGTTACAGCCGTGGGTGCAGACGGACTGAAGTGCAGCTCCTCCCACCCCCCCATTATGAAATGCGGGATTTAGAGAGAGTACAAATGTACTAGATCCGTCCTTAAGGGGAGCTGAAGGATAACCATCGTGGAAGCAGGGAGATGGAGGGATACTCACCCCTAAAACAGTGAAGAGTAGGGTGATGAAGAAGAGGAGCGGTCTATGTCCCATACAGCACCTAGTGGCCATGAGGAAGAACTGCTCCTGAGCCATCTGACGGACAGACCTTGGGACAGAAGAATAGTAAATAAAAAAAATTCTATCCAATGACATGCTCACCTACGAGGTAAAGTGAAAAAGAAACCAAGTTAAAGACAGCCAGATATAGACGTACTTGCTGTGGCAGTGCAGTAGCAGGTCTATAATGAACGACTGCCACGCCTTCTCCTTGCTGAGCGTGTCCAGGGCAGTGGGCAGCAGGGCAAAACACAGAGTCATGACCTCCAGAGACTCGCAGCACACTTGCTCATCCTCCCCGTCCGGCTCCTTACCGGCGTTGGTCTGTAGTGGAGTAGACAGGCAAACTCTACATTCAAACACACGTTAGGACAACTGCAGTACAACAGCACTTTCCGATTCCAATCCAAGTTCACCTCAACAGAAAACTTCAAACACCCATGTAACTTGTCAACTAAGAGTAAAGCTGTTAAATTATATCTCAGGGGGTGGGTGGGGGGGGGGGGGGGGGG